>KK502551.1:227399-245107 GCA_000688735.1 Glossina austeni
TTATACATTTGTTGTGAACTAGAATTTCCAGATGTTGGTTTCCAGTATCGGTAGATGTTTTAAACTTTATTAGTTTATTACTTATTATTATTACTATTACTCACCGCACAGAGCGGCCGCCTACCCAATATTGGCCCTGTCTATATAATTATATATACCCGTTCCGGTAAAAAAAAAAAATTAGCGTTCCGGTAAAAAAAAAAAATTAGCGTTCCACTGCCCATGCAAATCAACGACGCCATGAGGCCTTTTTTATTAACACCAAACAAAACGAAGGTTGTCCAGCAAGCAAGCCGTTATTTGACAAGAAAGTCCAATTTTTAGTACTTTATATCGAAAGTGGATGAAGAACAATAAGATCATTGAGAACAAAATTAATTTTGGTAAATTTAGATCACCCTACATCGCTTCCTCCAACATAAAGGCTCGCTTGGAAAGTAGCCTTTAGATGAAAACAGGGTTATATTTTTTCACATTCTATCGCGCAAACAGCCCGTACCTTGCATTGATCGAAGTGGTATAGAGAATTTAATATTAGGGGTTCCCTAGGTTTTTATTTCTTATATCCTATACCACTTATAGTATAAGGATGTATTAAATTAGCACAGATGTATGCGACAGCCAGAAGGGCTATATGATTGAAGCGACACAAAAACAATTTCTTCAGTTTACCTTACGTCAATTAAGATGGAATACTAACAAGTCCGTACTTCCATACGCCTATGGATTACTTCTTATCAATTTATCTATTCTTGGACTTAAAAGATTGACCTTTTGAATATGCTTTTTAATGAAACTTATTCAAGGAGATATTTTTTCGTGTTCTTTACTCAGTAAGCTTGAAGCAAAGAGTCTCAAAAAATTTCCTTTCTCCTAGGTTATAAATGAAGAGTTATGAACGCTTGTTTCTTTTCCTCGTGTTATGTGAACAATTTTATGATGCTTATTATTGTTTGTTTTCAATAGACGATCCGAGTGATCATATGAAAATGTTGTTGCTTAACTTACACGATCAAGGCTAAAGTGCAATTGGCCGTAAGGCGAAGCTCTCATTGTATTATGGTTGGGGACCCGGCGCCGAATTTAATATGAGGATCATATTCATGTTGTCAAAATGTGTGCAACGTCTAGAAGTAAACTTCAGAGATCCGATAAAGTCAATATTTCTTAAATAGCATCGTATACTAAACCGTCTGTCCTTCTGTCGGCCTTGTTTTAGAATTTTTTAGAATTTCCGAAAATGATTGAATGCTTTAACTTCGCATGCTTCTATTCAAACTTGACATATGGAACTGAGTTAGCAATATTTCAAACCATACTTATAACCATAAGTAACTTAATTCTTCCGGTGGTAGTTTGGTCAGATCTAAGACGGAGATAATTTCAAGAATATATTCATAATGCTACATATGGAAAACGTCCAACTTTCCATATCAGCAGTTTCAATATTAAGCAAACAACTATTTTATTTATAATTTATTTTACCTAACGTCGCTAGTTTGGAGGTGTGTTCACTTTGATAAAATGGCTGTACAGCATCAAAAAAAAAAAATATATTCTTGTACAGAATCGAATTCTCAATCGGTCAAGGTGTGTCCCTTTGTGCGTCTTCCCGTTTGTGTCTGCGTACGTGTCTGCGTTAAACGTTTTGATAGTCAAAAAACCAAGATATCGAATTCAAATTTGAGAAGCATTGGATGTTCTTGATCGCAGGTTGGTATGGATTGTGGTAAAAATCAATCGAAGAGTATGGCTTCCTATCTAAAATGACCATTTATCGGCTTCTACTGTGTCTGTACAAAAATGGAAAAATCAATCATTCCACGTCCGTGTCATTTTTTTGCAGTTTGCATTGTTTTTGTTAAGTGAAGAAGATAGTACAGAAGATTCGGCCACAGTGAATATATTTTTCTTATTTGTTTTATATTTTTTCTACTGCGGAGGTAAATTTTACATAAACAAAATACATAATCAATTCGTAAGCCGGTCGGTCACAGGTTTTTTAACAGAAGTACATGTATGTATGAAAAGAAATGCATATACAACACAAAAAAAAAAAAACAAAAGAAAAAACAACAAAGCAAAGACACAAAAAAAAAATGAGCAGAAATGTTTAATCACCGACAGTCAAGTCCATCTTTACTATGCCTTATGAAGAATCAATTCCAAATTCTTTTTCACATTCATAGTGAAGTGAAAGAAAAATTCTACAAATCTGTTAGGCACTCTCTGTTAAAAAAGTGACGGGCGTTTGTACACTCGAAAATTCTGTTTACTCTATAGCATCAGAAGTTATTAACTTGTTAGCTGTTACAACTGTAAGTCAACATGACAGTGATACCCCGGGGTAGCTTCACAATTAATTTCTTTTGGACCACGGTTGGGGTTACAAAATTTCGGCAAAACTTTTCTCATGACTGATTCTCCTCACGCCTGCTGTTCGCCAGTCTCAGATGATTGACGAAAGTGTGTGCAAAGCTCTCGACATCTTTGACTGGCAGCGTAATGTGGGCTGTGCTCTGCCTATGTACAGTCATATCCAGGGCAAGTGTTCTACAGAGATACAAGGGGTTTGTCTACCATTTAAGTCATTTAACAGGACTATCTGGTTTTTTTGCATTCGCCTTCGCTCGTCCTGGGGTTGCCTATATAGAGCACGACGAACTACAGCGACTACTCGTTTTTTAGCCGTATTGCCCGCCTTTGGCAAGACCTATCTGTAAAGATTTGATGTCACCGTTTTCAAGTCGAAATGTGACAAACACCACTACCTTTCTCCACCCCTTTCTTCCTATACCTCATCCTGACCATCACTGTAGAGGTGTGGCGGAGGGTTGATCGCAGAAAAAAGCAAAAGACGGTCGAAACAATCGACATCGGTAGCATCGGAATGTCACCGGATGTCACCGTTTTCAAGTCGAAATGTGACAAACACCACTACCTTTCTCCACCCCTTTCTTCCTATACCTTATCCTGACCATCACTGTATAGGTGTGGCGGAGGGTTGATCGCAGAAAAAAACAAAAGACGGTCGAAATAATCGACATCGGTAACATCGGAATACCCCCCCCCCCCCCCTCCCCTTCCCCACCCTCTCCAAAAAGAAAGAAAAGGATGGCAAATCAGTTTAACCACACGTTCGTTTAATCGAACTCGCTTGAATATCTGTGGCCCGACCTGGTGATCAATTAAAAACCGCACCCATGGTCGACTTTCTGTTCTCTCTGTTAGCCCACTTCTGCTTTTTAGAACGAACGGAGTGGGCAACAAATCGGTATTCAGTATTTTTGGAAATCTTTAAACTGCGCACTGTATGTACTTAATAATCTGGCATGTGGTAAACATCAGGCACCCTGAAGGTTGCAATTTGTGTTCGCATACATAAAAGATAATGTCTCCGAGCAGACAGATGCATTTATGCTGTTATGCTATGCTGTGCATATGTATAAGTAAGTGTACGTATGTCTCGGTTAACTGACTACATTGGCTGTTAAAAAGACTTTAGTGATTTTGTTTTTATTTTATTTTTATAATAAAAAAACCGACAAAGGATTTTATTTTCGTTCTGTTTCTTTTTTTTGTTATCAGCCAGCAGACAGACAAACGGATGTATAGCATTACTGAAGCGTATTCAAGCAGTGATCGTGCAGAGCCAACATAATTGCTGCTTATGGCCTAAAAAAGAAAGAAACAGAAAAAACAAAAAAAAACAAAAAAAACGAACGACAAGCATTAATGTTTCCTTTCGTATAAGAAAACCAACGAAAACCAAACCACACTGAACCATATCAAAAAACCATAACAGTCATAAGTAACACCAGCAAAAAAAGAAAAAAATAATAAGAATTCTCTCTTGCAAGCAAATGACCATGAACGGGGTCTATGTAGATGCATACAATACGATTGTGCCTGCATGTAGTATTAAGTTTAATGTAAAGTTTTAAATTTCAGACTTTATCGCTTGGCTTAGGTAGGTCTCTTGAGGCTTTAAGCGAAAAAGCAAAAAAAAAAAAAATTAAAAAAAAAAAGAAAAAAGAAGAAAAAGTTAAGAGAAATGTGTCGATGTTGAGGTTAATGGAGGTGCTGCCCTGTTTTTATTGTGCTGCTCAGAAAGCACTGAAATCGAAATGCAAGAATATGTTATATACACATGTATGTTCATGTATATGTGCACTTTTGTTATGCTTCAGCTGCTTTTTTTTTTTTTCGAAATTTGTTTTTCTGTTTTGTTTGTTTGTAACCTCAATATGTGATCGTAACCGTTCTTTTTTATTTATTTATTTATTTATTATTTTTTTTTTTTTTAATACCACACAGCACACATGTGTGTGTACGCATATACTTGGGCATATATGAAACGATCTTATGTTCCCAGTAAAGATACAAATAATATGAAAGTTGCTTAGTTTCCTGTTCACTGTTTTGTTCACTAATGGGGATGATGTGCTATTTGTAGTGCAAACATACACACGTGCAAATATCTATATATATATATATATGTATATATATATATATATATATTTGTGTAGATGTACATATTTCGTGCATAAATGTTTTATGTTTATACCGATACTTTGTCTTTATTATGTTGTTAAATACGAATCAGAGAAAAAATTTATTATAAAGTATGAGACGATATTTTGATAGCCGCTCGGTATAGAGTGGTTTTTTTTCTACACATGACTGACAATTGTGGTGTTCAGAATGGTATAAATCAACAACAACAAATAAAAGTCCTCCGACATCATTCAACATCAGGTTACTCTATCTGTCCAATTTGTTGTTGGAGGCACACCAAATATAATTTCCACTAATTACAAAGAGAACTCAAGGCAGAGCAAAGCATTTGATTGATAAATTTTGACTTCTTCGATCAAGGTTTGGACACATGGTCATGGATTATTCTGGTAACAAAAATACCCTAACGTCCACGTTAACTAGTCGCGGGAAGTTGAACCCTCACCTATTAAAAGAATCCGGCCTGGAAAGTTAGGAGAACTACTAACTACTATAGTTGGCTGAACTCTACGCGCTAGTATTCTTCCTTACCTTGAGAGTTTCTAATGGGTTCTTGCGTTCTAATATCCGAATAAAAAAAAGTAGTTTTCTTTATAAAAGAAAAGCATATTAAGGATTGCACTCTTGATCAGCATGAGATGCTTGCTCAACTTAATCAAGCTCGTCTGCCATCTCTGTTGCTAGAGTTATGAAGATCTCGAATGTTAAGATGGAAAGCTGAAACTTAAGATATGTGTGTGTTCTACAATCAAATCTAAAGGTTAAGATCCAATAATTGGTCTCTTTTACTTACAGAGTAATTAAAATAATAAAAGTCCGAGAGAACCTTAACGTGAAACAAGTGTTCTGTGTTTTTACTAGAAAGTCTCTGTTGGCCCATTAACACATGCACTGCCAAAAAAAAAAATTACGTGGTAAAAATTCAAGCCTTTCATAAAATCATATATATATTCGATACCGCTGCAGATATATGTTACACAACGAAAGACTTGAAATAATTCCGCTTTTATTATACCGAACGAAACGGAATCATATTCTGAACTAGCACCCGTCGATAATTATAGATATCGGTTAAACTCGGTAGCTGGCGATTATTGGCAACCCGGTAACGATTAATAAGGTTACGGTTGTCGATAAAGTATTTATCTATCTTACCATCGAATAAAAAACCTTTCGGTTATAAAATGGTTGTCGAGTAGTACAACAAATCACGATTGAGTTTAATCGAAATAGAAAGCCATAAACCAGCTTCACATTTACTTGTTTATTTATATTTCTACCTGATCTGCTTTCATGTATTCTTGTGTTCAATCTACAACCAGCAAGACGTAATGAAAGTGGGTCGAATCGAACCATTTTTGTAAGAACAGTCTTAGTAGGTAAAGAATTATTTTTTCTTTTATTCGACAAAATATTTTTAATATTTTTTTTTTTTTTTTTTTACTATTTTTCGACAAAATATTTATTTTATTTGTGGAAGTTCGATAGTCGTAAAAGTTGAATTTTAAGATCGTATATATATATCGTAGAAGTTTGAAAATGGATGTGACGCGTTTCCAAAGATGTCTGTAATGGTTACAAGAAATTTGTGAATAAATACTATACAAAAGAGAACTACAGAAAATCTGTTTCTGTTCAGACTTTTTTTATGCGTTTGGATGGCCCCTTCTCACCGTACAAGAACAGATCTGAGTGTACTCTATAGACCTCTACCGCACAAAAACAGGTTTAAGCGTAGCTATAAAGAAAATGTTTCGCAACACAATTAAAAAGTTTTTTTTTTATGCGGTGAATAGGGACACAAACGCACAAAAAAAGACCGCACGAAAACAGGTTTAAGCGTAGCTATAAAGAAAATGTTTCGCAACACAATTAAAAAGTTTTTTTTTATGCGCTGAATAGGGACACAAGCGCACAAAAAAAGACAGCACAAAAACAGGTTTGAGTGTATGTGGTATAAATAGCTCGTAAACGGTGCCCAATTCATTAAATGTAATCAGATGGAGAGCAAACAAAAGTTTTGCGATTACTGAAGTGATGAGTACATGAGATCCGCCTTCAAACCATTCTTTTTTAAGTTCTCAATTTGACGGTTTCTATCCAGGAGTCAAGGAAAAGGTAGAAGGCGCAAGTTCTTTGTAGGAAAAAATTCGAGCATAGTATGGTTCGTTCGAAGCAAATGAAATCATCGATAAAAGACGTCACAGACACGAGACGAGAAACAGACACGAGACGAGAAACAGACACGAGACGAGAAACAGACACGAGACGAGAAACAGACACGAGATGAGAAACGGGAGAAACACGTCAAAAGCTCTGATATATATTATCAGCAGACATTGCTCCTTTCGATTCACTTGGGTTTCAATATACGACTTCTTGCAGTGCCTCCATTCTTATGACAACACCCAAATAAGGATTTACTCATAGATCGTTTCCAAAGGTCAGAATATATTCAAAGAGGAGAACCGTAAATCGTCTGAAAAAATGACAAAATTTTTGGCTACACATGGGGCACATAATCAATCTTATTATTTTCTAAACAAGAAAGCATGCCTTATTTTAAAAAGAAAAGGGCGGGGTCATGTTCACACAATTCTAATAAGAAACAACAAAAGTTTGGGCAACAGCCTACCTTGCAAAATCTGATTGAAAACAACAACAAAGCAATTTCGTCGCCGTCGCTGTTATGAATGTGTTCCGGAAGTAGAGGACGTACTTGCTCAGTTGTATTCTCGGAGAGAGTACTGTTCAGAGTATATTTTCTAAACATTTTGCTAAGATATCTAAAAAAGTGTCCTTTTTATAGCGTTTGGTAGCTGATCCGATTCGTTCAAAATCATATTTAGATTTTTTTTCGTTCGATCATTAATCGAGAAACATTTCCGCTTGGGTCGTCATGAAGAAACGTAAGTAAAATTTTGCGTCAATCGGTGAAACAAATTTCAAGTGTTGCAGGTGACAGAGTAAACGTAGAGTAAACGTTCCGTCTGTTGTGGTTATAAGAAAACAGAAGTTTATGGCTATAATTAAAGTATAATAAAAACATGTGCAAATTAAGATATGTTAACGAAAAACGTTAATTCTCTAAAAGTGCAACTACTGTTGTACGTTGACGTATGAACATTAAAAGCTGGAAAAAAAACCTGTTAAAAAATCAATTTTTCCTCAACAAAGTGAAACAACATCATAATCGCTTAAAATAACTGTTGAAAATGCACAAAGAAAAGTATTTCAAGATACTCTCTGGCTTTTAAACTTGTTGGCAATTTTTTTCGATTTAATTAAAAAAAAAAAAAAAAAAAAAAAAAACATTTTTTTTTTTATTATTTTTTTATCACTTATACGGATAAGAATTAATGTGCGTTCTTTTCTTGTTGTATATATTTATATACATTGTATATTTTCTGTATTGTGAAAGTAAATATATGTATATTTATATATATGTATATACATATATGCATATAGATATTTTCATAAAATAACATGTATTACAACCTATTGAAGGCACTTTTTTAAAGTAAACAACTTGTGCTGCGCAGTTTATCTATATAGTATGGTGTTCTTCTTCTTCTTCTTCTTGAAATTCTTATATACTTCTTTATATATATATATATATATATATTCACGTATACAATGTACACCATAATACACATAAAAGAATACGACTTTAGTATTACGCATGCGTAGCATGTGTTCTTTAGTTTCTAGGAAATCAATCGGGATTCTATTCCGATCCAAACACAAAACCTGTACAACATAATTTAAGTGAACAAACGGAATTGTTGTTGTTTGCTGTATTGGACGAACGAGCTGCTATAATTTCATATTCATTTCATAATTCATTTCGCGTGGAGGGCTCGATACGGCTGCTCTTTACAAAGTTGGATCACGTCTGCAAAGCTTTTTTTGAGTGACGTTAGATGTATGCATATCTGAGGTAGAACTACTGTTCGATTATCTATAGTCGCAAGTAATCTTAAAATTGACAATAAAAAGTTACAAATATTTCGCTTAGTGTGCGCCAAGAATTTTTACGCTCAGTGAAGGTGTACTTGACTTGCGATTATGTTTGGAGAACCTACAGATATTATAACGCATATGAACATTTTTCGCCTGCGTGACAGGTTGAATACATTAATCTACGTTCAGCTTCACCTTCGCGAATATTGCCATAAAAATCTATGGAGAATGGCGGAAAAATTCCCTAAATTCTATTTAAATGTGGTCAGTCAGCTGATCCCACTCGACCAAGTACTTTGGGGCTTTTTACACATTCATTTAAATATCAACAAATTGCCAAACGATTATCATAACTTTCTTTTTTTTTAACACCCACCACCAGAGGATGAAAAATGTAATCATTTTGTCAAAACGATTGCAAGGCCCAGAAGGAAGCTTCAGAAACCCCACAAAGCATATATATATTCTTGGTCAGCATCAAATTTTTAACCAATTTAAGCCTCTCTGTCTGTCCGCCTGTGTAATGTCTGTTGTAAATATTCTCCTGACCCAAAAATGAAGCCATCGACTTCAAATTTGAGAGAATTTGTGAGAATACCTCTGTTTTCCTAAAGGAGTAGAAAATTGGTTTTTTTGCCCATTACTCACTCATAAGCGAAAAATAAAGATACAAAAATTCGAACCCCTATGAACGGTGTTCATTACCTAACCTATGGTATAGGGTATCATAATTCCATTTTTTCTCCAATACCTTTGCACATGAAGCAAGCTTCAAAAACTCCGTAAAGCATGTAAGTTGTTAGCCAATTTCATACTTTAAATGCATACAAACATCTCCGTCTCCGTCTGTCCATCTGAGGAACTTTATAGTATCTGTGGTAAACCTTCCCCCATTCGCAAAAATGAAGACATCGCTTATAAGCTTGCAAAATGATCTGAAATTGACCCAAAATTACGAAATTCCTCACCACATTACACGTTAAATAAAATAACTGCTTTCGGTAGCTCCCCATGTGAAGACATTTAAAGTTTGCTATGAGGCTTTTGGCCACCATTCCCGTTGCGAAGATAATTAACGGGTTTATTCGAACAGACTTAGTGTGGTACATCTGTTCTAATTCGATCACCAGCTGCGTATATTTGCTCTCTTTGGTACTATAAGCTGTGTTTAGGTTGCTGGCTAGCTAGGGGGACAGCTATGATGTAAATTTACTTGTTGTTGCCGTCAAATGTCATTGCCACTCCACTGTCTTGAATACCAATAGCAAAATTTTCAGTTTCTATAACTAAATGGTCCTTGGTCAGCCATAAATTCGAATAAATCCCTAACCATATTGTTAGGGTGTCTGCTATACAGCTCTTTGCTCTTCCGCAGCTCTAATAGTTGCTCTTAGTGATATGTTGAAGCCCGGTAAGTGTATATGTATGTAGGTATAATTCACTGCACGACCGAAAATATTCTCGGAATTTTATGATTTGGCCTTCCTGCAAAGGGGCAATTTCGAGCACGCCCATTCCTCAACGTTCCCCAGGCAATACAAAGCGTTTCACAGCACTTCTTGGATGGTGAGAACTGAATTTAGAAAGTAAAACTCGAGTGCTTCTCATTATATTTTTAATATCGGTCTTGGACTAATGAATAACGCCAAAGGAGTATGAAAATGCGCAATTACTGATGGGCTTAGTTTTGTTTCCCCCATTAAGTTTAGTGTTGAGAGTCCTCTCAAGACGCTTGCTATAAATTTTTCCTATAGTCGGTTTTGTTTGGTTCATTTGGAAAACTTTTCACCTATAAATACCCCAAGTATTTATAACTCTTCTCCTTGTTGAGAGTTTCCATGGGTTTTTCATCAACTATAACACATACCGTGTCCCCTTCCACTAATTTGTCTTTAACGATATGAACCAGCATTTGTTTAATACAGTGCAGCTTCTCTTTTTGCTCCGTTTCGCTTTCTTCGAATTTTATTTTAAATCTGTTGTCATTTCTTATTTTATGCATTTATCCACTAAAGCAATTGAGACCAAGACAAAATCATAGCTGACTAAGTGTGTCTCCTTAGAATATACCATTCGTAACGACTATAGAGGCGCTCTTCCCCTTTCGAGGTATACAAACAGACGTTGCAATTATTCATTAGATGTCCCATAAGATTAATTAAATTATTATTATTATTATTATTATTATTATATAACAAATTTTTATAATTAAAATCGGATATAATGCGCCTTAGTTGCCGAGTAGGCAAGAGTCTCGAGTAGCAATTCAATGGTTGTGGGCTCAAACCTCAAGTACGGTAGAGTGTTTAATAATAATAATAAAAATAATAATAATAATAATAATAATAATAATAATAATAATAATAATAATAATAATAATAATAATATTAATAATAATATTAATAATATAATAATAATAATATAATAATAATAATAATAATAATATTAATAAAAATAAAGCCAAAAGCCTTAGATGCTAGTGCTTTAAATCTTTAGTCTTAGAATTTATTCTCTGGCTAAATTTATATAATAAAAATAATAAAGTGGGATAAATACCACTTTTTTTTTAGATGGCTAATATAATCAAATAAAGCACTAAATTGATGCTATGTTCTCCAGATAATTTCAAAATCTCGAAAGGATTAAGATTTTGTCCGCAGTTACAAATTGCAGGAACAGACTTCTTCTTAAGGATCCACTAATGCAGTGCAACGTGAATTCTTGCAAGTATTTTGATCTTGATTTTCTCATGGTTGAACACGATTAGAGTTAACCTTGAAGTGGAGTGAACGGTGGTACCGTCCATTTTTTACGTCAATTTTCTCTCCGATTTTTTTTCTAAAATGTGTTTTCAATTCCATTCCATTGTGCCGTAAGTAATCGAAAATGCCGAAGGCGTGCATTTGCCTACTGGATCCGCTCATTATCATTATCCAAGCAGCACATTTTTGTTTTATTTCCGTGTCAGTGACGATAATATTCTTTACTTTTTTAACTTTGTTTGCTCAAATCGAATTTAAGGGATTTCGAAATGCGTTTTGCGTTTGCAAGGGAGGTTTGTGGTGTGGAAAATAGCTCTAGCTTCGATAGTAAATAAATATTGATTCTGGCTCTTAGAAAGATTTCAATATCAACTTTTTCTATGTCGTTGGTTTTAAAGGAAATAAGCAGAGAGAGAGAGAGCGAGGATATATGTTTTCAAGTGGAATTTTGGAATTATTTTCTCAGTGTAACTACAAAATGTGCCTTAACCTTTATCTACCAACAATGACAGATGTTTTTCTTACTTTCAACTCTCTCTCTCTGTTTTCAATTCTTTATATATTTTATATTTACTTAGCATATATACTTACATATATATATATATATATATATATATGTCTTACTACATATACGAAGTATATACTTGCATATAATGAGTTTTTCATGCTGGTATATAAATTCATAATATAATATAACCCTGCATTTTATTATATTGTACGATATTATACAGTAGTAGAGAATAAGGGATAGATATATAATGGGAGTTATAAAGACTACTTATGTGTGTATTCAATATTGTTTATAATTTACTCTCAAACTCTAGCATCAGTTATCCGAAGTGAAGATGATGTTGATGCGTTTCACTTGAATAAGTTTTGCTTTCACATAAAAAAGAACTGAAATGATCATAGTCGAGCCATGAAAACCGTTACACGCCCTACTCCGCTTCGCCTAAAGGATTGCCTCATTTATTCATCTAATAAAATGCCGAAAATTCTAGTGAATGAGTGCCCAATCGTTATATAAGCTCCTTCGTATGGCGATTTGAACACTCGAACCCTGACTTGGCAATCGCGATTCTTAACTCTAATAAGATATTATAGGGGGTATAGTTGTAGAATTGGGTCGATCCAATCCATTTCCAATCATTGTTTCGTACGCCAGTTTACCAAACCATCTAAATATCTTCGAAATTTCTATTTATGGATAGCACGGCCAGACGGACAGACAAGTTTAAATCGTTTCAACAAATGATTATGAATCGACCGATAAAATAAGAGATGCGTGCATCTTAACTATTTTTGAGTGTTACATACATTCGTATAAATTTAATATATCCTCTATAGTAAATTGTATAGGACACACACCCATATATATAAATATATATATATATAAAATATGTATGTATGTATGTATATAAAATATGTATCTGATAGTTACTACAATTATTACAGACTCTGTCGAAAACAGGCAAATATCCCGCTTAATGTTAAAATAATGTGCAAAACATATAAAGCAACGAACATAGAAGACCTCCTTTGCTAAGCACATTTAATGGGAAAGATTCAATTGGGGGAAATTGATATTTGCGCAACAAAATAGAATGTTCAAAAAACAAAAAATAAATATAGAAATGAAAAGCCTGTCAATCACGCGTGACTCCGTTTCCGTAAACACGTTTAAATTTATTATTAAATTTTTATATGCAGTTTTTATTATCATTGCAAAAAACGTATGAGACAAAGGTATTAAGCCTGTTGCCTCACGACCACCGTATTCTGAGCACCATCACGGAGACATCATTAACCATACGTTTCTCTCAGACAACTGCAAAACCGGTTTTATAAACTTTTGATGCGTTTTTCTTATTCTGGTATTTAATCATAAATTTAGGGACTACAATAAACATGACATATGTGTTGTATTCTCCAGGCAGGTCACTAATCATTTTTATTATAATAACGGAGTATAGTGCGAGAGTGTAAAGGGAAAATTTCGAAAATGCGAAAAATCGAAAGAAAACGTAAAAGAAAAATGAATAAAAAATAGAAGGAAAAATTTTTGCAATTTTATACAATTTTCTAAAAAATACGCAAAGGTAGCCGTACGCTTTATTCTTTTTTTATTAATTTAGCATTTGTTGATAAATTTCTCACATTTTTGTTGACACTTGAATTAATGATTTTCATAAACTATTAAGTGCTTGCATATATTTTGATAATTTTTCACTTGAAAAAGGCATTTATTGAGAAAAATTCTTCCAATCTTTCTGGCAACATTGCGATAGCGTATCGAAAGAACGATGTTGATGTAGCTGCGATCGAATCATCGAACCATTATTCGCACTTCTTCAGCATTTCGAAACCGCGTGCCAGCCAAGTCACTCTCGATCGATCAGAACGAGTACTAACCAGAAAGCGTCATATCTCGGGAATACGATGGGTGGAACAGAGCTTCCCGTTCGGGCTGCAACAGTATATCCTTGACAACAATTGCCATAAGCGACCAAAATGGGATTCTCAGTCAATTCGTATGGTATGCCATTTCAACCGCTACTGCTGGTCTTTCTTGCAACAATACGACAAAACTATTTGCTTATTCGACAATAACATCCGCTGTAGCAGTTTCATTCGGTTTTATCAGATCGTAATACATTACAACCTGCTGATCCCGTCATATGCACAGCAAAATGTGGATGATTCTCCTGGACTAACCCATGATTTTTGCGCTTGAAATTGTCATAGAAAATTCACTTTTCATGGCCAGTCATAATACGCCTTAGAAAACTCTTCTTTTTCTGCTTGGCTAATAATAAAATCGCCAAATCGTTGAAACGGTTCGAAATGGCATTTTCAGTCACTTCGTTTAGTAGCCATTTTCTCTCACTTTGAATCTTTTTCATCGCATGTAAATGTCTAGAAACATTTGTTTCATGAACTGCTAAACAGTTTCAAAGTTCTTTGAGAGTTTCAGCTCCATGATTAGTGACCGTACATACTGAATACCTCAACAGTACTAAGTGGACTAAGTGAACAGTGTTACTTTATGTAAAGAAAGGACAAAATCATCGAATTTACCCGTTATGTGCATTACTACTTGGCATTATTTTATCATTTTCACCAACAGTTGTCTGATCAAAGTATATGCAAGCGCCTGTTAATAAACCCGTTGGATTCGAAATACCAAGTTCTGTGTCTAGAAACATTTATTTCATCAACTGGCAAGCGGTTTCAAAGTTCTTTGAGAGTTTGAGCTCCATGATTAGTGTCTGTACATACTGAATACCTCAACAGTACTAAGTGGACTAAGTGAAAAGTGTTACTTTATGTAGAGAAAGCACAAAATCATCGAATTTAACCGTTATGTGCCCTGATACTTGGCATTGTTTTATCATTTTCACCAACAGTTGTCTGATCAAAGTATATGCAAGCGCCTGTTAGTAAACCCATTGGATTCGAAATACCAAGTTTGGGAGGTCTTGCAAGAGGTTATGTTGTGAATGTGAGAGAACTTTTTCTCATAACTCGCTTACGTTTTTCAATTTTATTAAGCTAAGGACTTAACTTGTTGCCCGCAAGCAACAATTTGTGTCTTTCCGAAAAAATATATCCTTGAGACCGAAGAAGATGCTTCCTGGGTTTTAGCTCTGGATATTTCATTATTCAAGATGGTGCTTGCATTTGGCTTTCACTCATAGAGAACGGGACTGTCTTTCTACAAAACTTGCCCAAAGCTCGTCTTAAAGTGACCAGAATGGAAAGATCTGTCTCCAAGTAGCGTTAGATTGCCAAAAAAAAAAAATCACAACTTTGTCAAGCGCCATGAATTCATAAAGTACTCTAAAGACTGTATTGGTGAAAAGTGCTGAGAAATGGATAGCAATTTGTAGAAAAGTGTCCAATTGAAGCAAGAAGAAGCTCTTTGCTTTCTCACAAAGCTTGCGCGATCATTCACGAAAGATATTCCACAGATTTGGCATATTTGGAAAATGGAAAACGTGAGATCACCGACGCATTGGGAAAATAGGAGTCGAAGATGACCATTGAAAAGAAAGACCCGAAATTTATGGGAATTGAAAGCTTTAATGCATCCGACTCATGGACCCGACCAGAAAACTATTACTTGCTTCAGTTTCCGTAGTTGCTTGAAAACAAAGCTGTAAATGCCATCTGGTGGAAATTGTTGATCCGAAATCATAAAACTTTTTCATCGATTGCTTGGGAAAAAGTTGTAAGAGTTCATTAAATAAAATGGTGCTTCATTACGTTACCATCCAATAACAACGTCAATAGACTCAGCTTTCATCGCCAATGTTCAATTTTTTAAAAAGCGTAACATTCGCTATGAGAAGACTTTTCACCTCCTTTTTGCGGAACATAGGCGAGCGTTTTAAATATCTTAAAGGAATTATAAACATTTTTCTAATTTGATAAAATATCGTATAACATTAAATTAGTCAAAGAGAAACTATAGTCAGTTTAGATAGAGAGCCTCCCTACACCACGTTTGGGTTTATTAATTAGGATCTTCAACTTCATGGCTCACCGTTTAATATTGGCTTAGTTGCATTGCTCCATGGCCCATAAGTGTTTCTCTCTCTAAGCTACTGGAATGTCAGCTCGAAAACGCTTCTTAGTTATCTGCATAGTTTACTTAACTTGAGTTATCGCTGTGTCTTCTTCAGCTCTTTCAAACATCATGAACATAATTATGCCTCAGCACCTTCCTAAATAAAAGCTTGACCCGTCCTGATTGCATGACACTATCATAATGTGACGCAACAGATCCCCTTTATAGTATATATTAAATAATCCTGGGATTGATTTAGTTAAAGTTACCCGTTTCTCTAACGATTCCTAGAGTCTTCAAAATCGTAAAAGTTTGAATAGAAATCCAAAACATATGTTCACAACAAATGTTATGCAAAGAAAGAGAAGTTAAAAATGGGCGTGAAGAATAATTAAAACTAAGAACAAAAATATTCAAGCATTACCTCAAGTTGCAATTTACAATACGTAGCACAAATCTGTTTTGAAATTGGAAGCAAAAGTAACCCCGACCAGGTAATTATTGCATCTATAGTCAATAACATGGTAGGATGCTCTTGAGCGATTATAACTTTCTTGTCTTGCTTTTATTTTTGTTTACATTTATATATATATATATATATATATGTATATATATGGATTTATTAGTGGTTGTTTTTCTCGTTTATTTATTTATTTATTTATTTATTTATTTATTTTTTTGCTCTGTTAAAGCAGCCATTTACGAGCCTGAACTGGTTTATCAACTCAAAGTGATTTTTGCATTTTTTGTTTTTTTTTTTTTTATATACACATTTTACTCTACATATGTACATGCCAGCTTAGTGTCTCTTTGGTATAGACAAAAAAAAAAAAAAAAAAAAAATTTCAACCATAAACTGGTTCATCAAGTCCATTGGTGGAAAAGAAGAAAATATCAACTAAACTGAACTAACTTCAACTAATTGCTTATGAACATCATTTTGCCACACCTTTACAGCTTGTAGAACGTCAATTTGTACATCAGTTTGTAATTTAATCAATTTATATTTTTCTATTAGAGATTTGATTAGCATATTTTCCATAGCATGTTCATCATCATCGTCATCATCATCATCCGCCGCGCTTAGCAAATCATCCACTAACTGTACGAAATGTTGCAAATTCAAGAAATTATTGGCAGCTGCATGTTTTATTGTATCCGTTTCGTTTAGATAGCGTTTCATAAGTTTAACTTTCGCTGTCATATATGCATTACGACCTGCGAACAGCATGGATTCATCGCACAGCTGGGTAACAGCAATGCGTACAACTTGTAACTTATCTTTGGCAGTAGCATTTAGTTGTGCTTGTTTTGTCCAAATCTCTTCCATTATCGTCGATAATGGTGACGATGAGAAAGTTATACGGTTATTGTTTTCCACATTATCGGACCCATTAGTAATGCTTGCGAAACTACTCTCAATGGAATTATTAAGCGCTTTTAAGGTAAAGTTTTTACTATCGCCCGGTAACACATTAGCATAAGCTATGCTATTGCTATTTGCAATAGCAAATACGCTTAATGCAGCCACAGACATCAACACATAAACAAATTTCAGCATTTATTTGGAAAAATCTCTAACACAGACTAAAAAATACTTTTGATTGATTTCGCTTTGCACAACTTTCAGCATTCGGCAGTAGAATGTTTCGCGTTATCAATTGAGGAACGGTCACCGAGGTTAGACATTCAGAGATAATGCATAGAATTGTTTATTAAAAGCTTTCTCTACTTGATATTATGCTAAGCATCACCATGAACTTAATATAAATATCGCGTACGTCATTCATTTTAGGTTTAGGGCTTTAAGATCTACTGTATATTAGGTTGGGGAAAAAGAAATCCATTATTTTTTCGGTAGATGGCTGCACTGGTAGATTTCTCGTAAAGTAACG
>KK502551.1:246122-271753 GCA_000688735.1 Glossina austeni
ATTGTGAAAATCGACTACTAGAGTTTTTTGCAAATAGAGACCAGGACTTCTGTGAGAGCGGCAGTTTGAAGTTACTTTTAAAATGGCAACAAATCATACAACAAAACGATGCATATTTGACCCAAATCGGACAATCCGAAGCATGTTAAATAAAGTCCTGAAGTTCATATAAAAATAATGGATTTATTTTTCCCCAACCTAATATATAAAGTTTTTTAAAGCATTCCTCGGATTGTTACTAGTTCCACTTCTTGCTTCTCCAAGTTTCGACAATTTTCCAAATTAATGACTAATCGCAGTGCTGTAGAGTTGAAAGCATTGGTTTACAAAATCTATTTTGCATCTACAGCACACACACACATGTACCAAGTGCTTCATGTGTGCATGAAGTTTGGAAGTATAATTTATACATAATATCATGGAGTGTTGAGCTAGAAATTCTATAAAAAATTGACTAAATTTTAGAATTTGTTTAAGGTGATGGAGTTTCGCAGATTTGTAAAAAAATTACAGCAGCACGCACGCGTGTTGACTCTTTTGAATGCAAAATTTCGTGCTGCCCTCTGATCGACCAATTGATCGAAAAACCGGCCCCCTTTACCTCATCGAAAGAAATTTTCATTGATTTTCATAAAGTTGAATACAAAAAGAAGCTGGACATCACATGACTTGGCATTAAAAAATTGTATGCATCGAGTCTCCTCTTGGAAATCGCAAATTTTTTGAAGAGATTAGTAAAGCGCGACAATAATCAGATGTGAAAAAGATCGTGATCGAAAATAGATGAAACTGGACAAATGTTAGTTTCACCTCTGATTGAAACTACGCAGTGTTCTTAAAGTAAGACTGTGTTCTTAACGAGATTGGCATAGGATCGTGCACCAAGAGCTGCTCCAACAAAGTCATACGATCGTATGTTTGAATTATCGTGAAAAACGCTACGAACTTTTTGCTTGATCTATTACTTAACGGACTATAGCAAAAGGAACTCTTCTTCTATTCATATGCGGTTCTAAAGGTCACTCGCAAACCACTCTTTGTTTATAACAAAAAAAAAAGGAAAAAAAAAATCCGAAGCAATTAGTCTTGCGGTTCCCACAACTATGTGCCCATCCCCGATTTGTAAATCTTTCTAGTTTCGAAGTGATCCGCCCAATATTATCGCTCTGCATAATATCTCTTGAAGGATGTCTGCCCTGTGGTAACAAACCAGGCATAGAAATTGTGAAAACGTCAATTTGGCAAACATCTCAATAAATGACAAAATGACAAAATGACAAAAACCTGTCTCCGCTTAGTGTACGGAAGACTAAGGTCTACCTTTTTAATTTTTTTGTTTCTCGATTATTTGCACAGTTTATGTATTCGTTACTTAAGACGACATTTTAACTAACGTGCAAGAGTATCGACTGCTACAGATACATCATTAAAATGCAGCAGCAATAGCGTTACAACAAACCGTCCTAAAGTTTTTTTTTTTTTTTTTTGTTTTATTTTTCTCTGAAAAGTTTAATGAACTTTGCGTTTTAGTGCACAAAATGAACTGAAAGTGTTGAAGTTGTTTTCTTTCTTGGAGTACCGATGAAAAATTTGAAGTGCGCACTTACGATATATAACGATATGCCATCCACAAGACAAGAACGGATAGATAGGCAGTGCGAGAGTAGTGCGTATATGTATTTGAAAAACTAAATATTTTTACACACACACATATTTAATGGGCTTAATCTATACGAAAAGTGCATTTTTAATGAATTTTCGAAAACGTCATGAAAGAAAATAAAGACTTTCGATACTTTGCCCGAGACGAGAGCGTAAAACAAAAGTCGCCCTATACAGCTGCCGATTAAAAAAACGATTAAGAAAAAATTCAACGGGTTATACAGCATATAAGAGGATTTGCAAGAGCTCACCGGGCTGTGATGATCATGACTTGCTGCACAATATTTATAAGTAAAGAATTTGCTCAATCTTGGAGTTCAATTGTGATATTTGAAGAGAAAAAGAGAGAATTAAGTTCTTGTAACTTTTTCCAATTTGATATATAAAGTCTACGTTGGGGAAAATCCACTATCCACCGGTACGAAGCCAATGTAAGAAATGTTAGGAAGATGAGGTAAATCGAAAAGGAATTTTATATATATATTTATATATACACATATTTATTATATATATATAGTTTATATATACATATATATATACTGTGAGGACCCAAAGTCGTACCCTCGTTTTGGCCTCACGGACTCTCCGTCTCTGGGGAGGCGGAGTGCTAAAATAAGAATTGCTTAAGATACAATAAGTAATAGCGGAGGAATAGATTAGTAATAGAATAAGTAATAGTTTAGGAATAGCTTAGGAATAGAATAAGTGATAGCTTAGGAATAGCTTAGGAGCGGAATAAGAAATAATTTAGGAATAGATTAGGGATAGCATAAGATAGAATAAGGATAGGTTACGAGTAGGTTAGAGAAAGTTAGTTTTGGTCAGTCAATGCTTGGCTCTCAAGCCGGCAAGAAGTCGAAGTTTGGCTCTCGAGCCAGTCGTGGTTGGGCTCTCGAGCCGATAACTTGTAGTTAGGTTCTCGCGCCAGGAAGTCGAGTTAGTTTCACGAACATCGGTAAATGAATATCGCGATTAAATAAAAGTGATTGAGAGAAAACGAAGAGAAGGACAGCAGAAGCCCAATTTATAAACTCTGATAAAATTTACTAAATGTGATCAATTAATGAAGGAAGGATCAAAAACAGCCGAATACAATTGATAAACTCTGATGAAATTTACCAAATGTAATGAATTAATAAAAGAAGAACCAAGTGCCTGCAAATATAAATTTTCTTGTGTTTGCTTTCCTTCCCTGGGCCGCTGAGCTGCCCCAGCCAAAGGAGAGGGCCGGACAGTACATATTTATATATATATATATATACATATTTATATATATATATATACATATTTATATATCTATATATATACATATTTATATATATATATATATATACACATATTTTATATATATACATTTTATGTATTTATATTTTATATATATGTATAAATGTATATACATATTTTATATATTTATATATTTTTATATTTATATTTTATATATTTTATATATTTTTATATTTATATTTTATATATTTTATATATTCATATATTTTATATATATACATATTTATATATATATATATATATATATATATATATATACATATTTATATATATATATATATATATACATATTTATATATATATATATATATACACACATTTTATATATATATATATTTTATGTATTTATATTATATATATATGTATAAATGTATATACATATTTTATATATTTATATATTTATGTATTTTATATATATGTACACATAGTTTATATATATATAAGCAATTTTTCTTATTTCCACCTTCAATATGTATATTTTTTAGACTTAAAGCCTATCTATGTTTAATATTCATACAAAAACTAGATTTTCATTAAACTCTGACCTTAATTTTAATTAAATTCATTAACCGATGTAACGAATGTTTTTATGTTTACATAAAAACATGTATGTAACCCTTGCATTCACGTAAACATGTTTAGTTTGACTGGGTTAGGTATGTGTATGTGCATGTATATATATATATATAGGTATATATATATGTTGTGCATGTATATATTTGTATGTATATATATGTATATATATATATATGTGCATGTGCATGTATATATGTATATGTGTATATATATATATATTCGACTTCTGTCAACATCATTAAAACCATTAACATCTCGTGTTACAATGAATTTTGTTGAAATTTAGTTTATACTTATCAGCTGAAAGTATATTCATTTCGATATTCTTTACGTAATTTTCATAACAAGCGTGCATAGAGTATAAAGTTAGGATTTATTTTGAGATTGGAGAAGTTTTTTAAATAATTTTTGCATTCCGAAGCTACATTTAAACTTTCTTAAGTGATGCCTCTTCTCATTCTTGTTATTTTCTTCTTTCTGTGAACAAAATTATTTACTTGCAAGCTATTTTTTCCCAATTAGAAACAGTTAGGAGGAGATCTGTGCAATTTTTTTAACACTATTAGTGCTAGTGCTTTCTCGATACCTTTCTGAAGGAAAGTTCAAATATAATTGTGGTGAAATTGTTTGACTTATAACATATATCACGAAGTTTTTTTGTTGCCCATGAGTTACCACAGCGTAGGAGCGTTTCTTCTTAAGCTAAATTCAATTTTTTTTTGAAAATTGCTTAAGCATCAAAAAGACTAAACAACTCAATATTAAGATTCCTAGTCCTTCCCACTAAAAGCAGTAGACAAAACTAGTCCACAGAAGAAGGCTGAACAGACCTGGAACTAGTGTTCATATCCATTGTCGAACAAAGAAAGTTTAATTAAGTGATTGTTGGGTTTCTTAGCCTTTGGAAAAATTTCGTAAAATATTAATATTTTTGATTAGCATCAGAAATTGAGTTGACTTAACCCTATTCGTCTTACCGTCGTCTGTCGTTAAAACGCTGAATGTGATAGGAATGGAGAAAGAAACCTATAATCTGGCGCATGCGTTCATCTGTTTGAATTTCGTTGCTCGATCATAACAATGCCGCGCAATAAGCGAATAATTGTGAAATAGAATTCTTGCTAAATATTGATCTGAATCTCGATATAAAGATTAAGGGCCGTTTTCAATAAATTTTATGATTATTACTACTATTATTATTAATTTAGATAGAGAAATAGATTGTAAGGCTAAAGTCCAATAGCAAAAAAAAGTGCAATAACATCTAAGGCTATCGGCAGAATTATTGAGTTAAATTCTCACTAATACATAAAATGCATAGATAAACTAACGTATTAGTTAAGGTATGACTGGGTGAACATTGATATAGCACAACATCCCTCTATAATACCAAAGAGTACTACTTTAAATACTAACAACAGTACTAATGTCAATATAAATACTAATAGCAGCATAAATACAGCGAACAACGTAAGGACTAATAGTAATGATGATGTTTTTATCGCACTCTATTTGGGATTCGCAATATTAATAAAGCGATTTCAATTGTACATAAAGTTGCTTCAATTCCGTACAACTCAAGTGCTGAACGCGATGATTGCATTAGGTGTGTTTTTAAATGCAGATGAACACATAACTTGTGCTGCACTGTACGTGAACGCAAATTTTTAAAATATCTGCGTGCATAGATTTTGACAAACAAAAGAATTATGTATTATAGTGAAAACAAAGCATAATCATATTGTAACGCAAATCGTCTTTTACGTCATTTGTTCAATTCCTGAATTTTGATACCCATTTGGTCGCAATAATTGCAGCACTCAAAAGGAAGCTTCAGGGGACTTTTAAAGTATACCGCTAATATTGATCGGTATGCAAATTTGATTCGCTTGAGCCATGTCTGTCCGTCTGTGTGGTATATTGCTGACACTCTCCTGATCGCGAAAATGAAGATATCGATATATACAAAACAAAACATAATCATATTGTAACGTAAATCGTCTTTCGTAATTTTACGTTATTTGTTCAACTTCTGAATTTTGATACCCATTTGGTCACAATAATTGCAGCACTCAAAAGGAAGCTTCAGGGGACTTTTAAAGTATACCTCTAATATTGATCGGTATGCAATTTTGATTCGCTTGAGCCATGTCTGTCCGTCTGTGTGGTATATTGCTGGCGCTCTGGTGACCGCGAAAATGAAGATATCGATATATACAAAACAAAACATAATCATATTGTAACGTAAATCGTCTTTCGTAATTTTACGTCATTTGTTCAATTCCTGAATTTTGATACCCATTTGGTCGCAATAATTGCAGCACCCAAAAGGAAGCTTCAGGGGACTTTTAAAGTATACCCCTAATATTGATCGGTATGCAATTTCGATTCGCTTGAGCCATGTCTGTCCGTCTGTGTGGTATATTGCTGGCACTCTGGTGACCGCGAAAATAAAGATATCGACTTTAAAGTTTATAGAAAAATTAGAAATTTCTGCACGCACATTGGTATTGAAAATGAAGCAAATTAGCCAAAAGACATGCCCGCAATTAAACGTAAGCTGAACGCAAGTCCGTTTCTCTAAGCAAAAAGTTGTTACACCCAAATAATAAAAGATGTAAAGCTCAAATAATTCACATTCACTTTACTCTTTATGTGCGAAAATCGAAAAACTCGGCCAAGCCTATGCAAATTTATAAATGATTTATGTCTTTGAAGTTTTTTAAGTTTTCTGCTTATCCTTATGATTAAGGTAAACAAAACAGAATGCTTAAAACTATTTTGTACTTGGGTCAAATGAAGATATATTATCTGCCTAAAAGAGCATTAATTCTGAAACAAGTATGGTGGACACCACGGCGAGATGGATTAATTTATTCTTAACAATACCTTCGACATAGATAACAAATGAAAAGACTTGGAAAGTAGAGGACGATAAGATAAGTGTGTTAGTTCTGGAATTAAGTACAGCGGATTTCACGACATAGTACATTAAATTTTTCATCACAAAACCATCGATATGGATAGGAAATAAGAGGGCTTCGAGACTTGAGTGGGACAAGGTAAGTAAGTTAACTCTAAATTAATTAGTGTGGCGTCATAATGCGAAACTAAAAGATGGAGCGTAAAATTTATCCCATTCACTTTTTGTTGAAACCATTAAAAAAAAGCATGGGGAGCTAAAGGCTTTAATGGTTGCGAGTATGCGAGATTCTGCCCCAGTCGAGCTTTAGTTGTTCTTTTTTCTTATGCTTGAAAAAATCACTTTGAACGAAATTTTTCGCTTCATTAATTTTGAACTTCTTCATTAACATTTGTGTAGACAAACGCCAACTGTATTATTTTCTTTTTTTAACAAGGCACGTAAGCTATTTGGCCAAGTGCTTCAGTTATTGCCTTCAGCAGTTTTTACAAAAACCGAGTTTTTGTCTTATGGATAAAAGCAATCATGCCAACAGTAAAGAAAAAATATGGTATTTAACCTAAGAAGAAGGACGGAGGAAAAAGGAAGTTTCTGAAAAATGTGAAAAACTAATGGGAAGAAAACAGAAGAACAGACACAAAAACTCTTCCTTCATTAGATCAAAAGAAAATAAATAAATAAAAACAAATAATACGTTCGGCTAAACTAGAAAGCCTGGTATGAGTTCTATATCGTTTTTGCCGAATTGTTTATTCATATTTCATATAGAGCGCGACAAAAATGCTGCTAAGACTGACAAGCAAACAATAATGCCATTGTCTAAGTCTATCTAATAATACTTGGAAGCCAAATTGTATTTTGATAACAAAATGTGTAAAAATAAGTCCAATGTTTTTTACAAAGCTGACTAAATGAAATCTTCACCATCGTTATCTATGGTCTTTGGCTGGGTAGTTTATGCATATCTTCGTGATAGACAGTTCGAACCGTTTTCGCACGTCTTTAATTTTTACAAGCAGCCGACTGCATCAATCCGATTAACCGATCCGATTATGATAAGGTACCAAGTTTGGAGAATAAACTTCACGCAACTGAAGTTCCAAATCCAAGTTGAAGATGGTCACTGTATATGTTGTCGTAAGGCAAAATCGGTTTACGTCCTCGTTTCGCGGTAAAAAGAATCCTTTCTTCAAGCATGTAACTTGGTTTGACCAGTTGGGCTTGACATCGTTCCAATGCAACGGTTTCACGAAGCTTTAGCAGTTCGCAGTAGGGGATCCTCTTCAGTGCTGCCAAGCACACACAACACAACCTTTTGGGAATAAATATTCGCTTTTGCAAGAGCTGTGGATGCTTTCTTTGTTTAGGATTGCCGCATAGGATCCACTTTAATCCTTATTTATGTAGTGACTTAATAATTATAAGCAGATATCAACTTTTGGATTTTTGCTCCTTTGGATTAGTTCATGAGAGACGCACGAATTAGCCCATTAGGAAGTGTAGACAAAAGAACTGAAATTACTGTTATTGTCTTGCTCCCAATTGTACAGCGAGCCCTTTTTAAGTTTGTGCTAGGGTTTCCTCTATTACGCTTTGAATTTCTCCATCCAACAGCTTTCGCAATACTCCACACGATTTATTGCCTACGAGCCTAAAATGCTTTGCACGAAATCTGCCAAACCACTTCTTAACTGTTTTACAGCTTAATGCCTTTTCGCCCATAAGCAACCTATTCATTTTAGCAGCTTTAGCTGCGTTTATTCCCAACTTGAAACAGAATAGCTTACGGTGCCTCATCTCTTTACACTTCTTTTTTTTTTTTTTTGTGAGGTGGAAAACCATCAACAGGCGCCCATGAAGGCAGTGCGAGACTTAAACCCGGTAAAAACCACCCCTCCTATTCCCTTCCCTGTGGCACGACCGTTTAGGTATACCTTCACAGGGAAGGTAGCCGTTTAGGCACTACTTAAGAACCTATGCTGACGCTCTTCGTGTCTTTGTTTCCTCATTATATTTGCGGCGAACATTCCTACCGCCTTCTATATATTTTCAGGCCGTGCAACATATTTGTCACAAGATTGTCGAGGTAACCCTCCAATTTCCGTCTGTAGTTTCTGTCGTTCGTTATGGTATTTCGGATAGACAAAGAAAACATGTTCAGTGTCTTCGATGCGCTCACAAAAGCTACAGAATGGGTGCTGCTCTACTTTAAACCTATTTAAATAAGACCTGAAGCAACCGTGGCCGCTAAATAGTTGTGTCAAATAAAAGTCAACCTCACCGTGTTGCCTATTCACCCAGGGACGTAAATCGGGTATGAGCCGGTGCGTTCATCTACCCTTACTCACTTTGCTCCAGCGCTCCTGCTATTCTTCCACTAGTCGCTTTTTGCACGCTACTTAGCCGCTTCAGCCGACAATCTATGAAAGTCGGCCCTATACATACCTTCTTTAGCTCGCAAGTCGATTGGTATCACGCCAGCGATAACCAAAGCCGCCTCTTCCGACACCGTCCGATATGCGGCGCATACCCTTAGAGCGCATAGCCTATATGCTGAATTGATGTCTCTCGTGTATGATGGTACAGCGAGGGCCTTTTCCCACACAGAAGAGCCTGACATTATTGCCGCAGTTACCACTTCTGCGATCAGCTTTCTGCGGTCTTGCCTAGAGCCACGCAAGTTTGGCAGTGAGTGCGTCAGCGACTTTGCTACCTTCGCACCCTTTTCGCCCGAGTGTTTCAGATGCCGTTTTAACGAAAGTCTGCAGTCGATCATCACTCCCAGGTATTTTATGGCTTCTTGTGACAATATCCTCGTGTCTCCCACTTGGATAGTCACTTTCTCCAACTTCTTCTTAGAAGAGATTAATACCGCTTCTGTTTTCTCTTCCGCCAGATCTAAATCCACTGACCGCAGCCACATCTTGATCATGTCGGTGGTTTTATTCGCCGTAATGGTAATTCCCTCTAAAGTTTTTGC
The DNA here is from genome assembly GCA_000688735.1 of Glossina austeni. Classification (NCBI taxonomy): domain Eukaryota; kingdom Metazoa; phylum Arthropoda; class Insecta; order Diptera; family Glossinidae; genus Glossina; species Glossina austeni. The sequence continues at coordinate 255,548 of KK502551.1, forward strand.
CACGATAATTATCGCTACATCTCTTTACACTGTAATACATTGCGCGTGTGTGTGTGTGTGTGCGTGTGCATGACAGTTTGGAACCATTTAAAACTAATACCGTCCAAAAACCAACGTTTCAGTTACATATACTAAAAATGACGTACGGGAAAAATGCGTTCGTCGGTATGTTTTAACAACAAATTATAAATAAGCAAAAAATTTCAACATGAGCAACTTATTTGCCCACCCATTCATTACATAAGACCGAATGTGTGCATATAGAGGACGACAAAAGTACAAATTTTGTTTTCCTGAAGGGTACTCAAAGTTTCGAACTAAACGTAAAATGGTGTTCCGTATAAACGCACATACCTACATTTAGTTTATGCTTGTGCGGAAAAACACGCTTATGGGGCAGTGTTGCCTGTTGAAAATTTTTGTTTAAGAAAATTTCTTCGAAACGTATTCATTGTCTAATGATTTACGTGAAGAAGTTAACATTCAAGTAGCAACGAGGTTGTGGTGTGCATCTCTTTATTATATGCAGCTATCTGCACTTTTCTAATTTTTATAACCATAACCGACGGATGAGAGGTATATTCATTTTGTTAAAACGCTTGTAACGCCCAGAAGGAACCATCAGAAGCCCCACAAAGTATATATGTATTCTTGATCAGCCGCAAATCTTAAATCGATTTAACAATGTCCGTCTGTCCATCTGTGTAATGTCTGTTGTAAACTGAAGCTATCGACATCGAATTCAAAAACGTCAGAAACAATGCAAGTTCTTCTACGTTCTTGTGTACTGGTATTGATAAGAGGCCAAATCGGGCGAAGGACACGCCTATAGCATCACATAAACTGAGAATAACTTTATTTTTGAAAGGGAATGAAAAACTGATTTTTTGCTCATCCCTTATAAATAATTGCAAACAAATGCCCAAAAATATGAACGCATACACTGTAGCGTTTGCGTACAAAAATGGAAAAAATTGTTCCTATATTATGGTGTATCAAAATTGAATTCTTTTTCTTCAAAAACCCTAAAAAGTATATAAATTCTTGATCAGTTATAACCTTTGAATGTTAGTCTAAACATGTCCGCCTGTTAAATAGAGGAAATGAACGACGCCCACTCCATGTTATAGAGCATAAGAATTTTATTCTTTTACTTTTTTGTCATCTTTTTTGGGGTAAACGATGATGGGTGTAAAAGATTCGATCCCGACCGAATTTAATTTTCTTACTTGTTTTTTATTTATTATTATTTTATTATACATAAATAATTCATCGCCTGCAGTATACGATTGGTTTTTGCATTTTCTCTTTTGAACAACTTCTTCCCATTACCAACAAATTAACACCATTACACCAGCACTATGGTTTACACTCAGTTAAAGCTAAAGCAAAACAAGAAAAAAAAAAAAAAATGCAAATTCAAATGAGTAAGAATTTTGTTTACACTTCTTTCCAATAACTTATAACCAGTTAAAAACAATATTCGCTCTAAGAAAATTTTTCAAAACCGAGACCTTTTTCTAACAGTAGCAGTCTGTCTATTAAATATCATAAGTTATTGATTATAATAATAAAATCGGGTTCATTTTTGAGCCCGAACTTCAGTGACGTATTGAGGATAGAAGTGTAAGATGAGAACAAAGACAAAGGGCCGGGTGGAAATGACCAAATCGGCATAACATCACCAGACGATATATCTTACGATATATAAGCAAAAAGGAAGTGATGAAATTGCTATACGTCCATCCATGATGATGTAGAAAACCATTTCAATCTACGTATGTCTTCTTACACGCACATGTACGTTTAACTATTATATGAAAGTAAAAAAATTTAAGAAAAGCCAAGCATAAAAGTTTTGACATCTTTATCAAAGCAATAAAAATCTCACTTTATATTAGGTTGGGGAAAAAGAAATCCATTATTTCTTTTTCTTCTTTTTGCTTCTTTTTGAATCCAGCTTTGTGTAAATGGTTTAAAACTGTTTTATGGTCGATTTTTAGCTCCTGGGCGATGTTACGACTGCTAACACCGATCATTTCTCCGATTTTATCGACATTTTCGACGACCGGCCTACCTGGGCGAGGTGCATCTTTAACATCAAAAATTCCTGAACGGAATCTACGAAACCAAAATTGCACATAATTGGCTGTTACAGTATCGGAACCATAAACACCATTCACAATGTTAGCCGCCTGGCTTGCATTTTCGCCTTTTCTCAAAGAAAAACTGTAAAATGTACCGAATTTTCTCTTTGTTCACTTCCATTTTTAACACGCGGTAACTCACAACTGAAAGCACAGAACAAAAAACAACAAAAGAATTTTTTTTACTACGAAATGTCACCTTTCCAACGAGCAGAAATCTGAAATTGTTTGATCGTTACTTTACGAGAAATCTACCAATGCAGCCATCTACCGAAAAAATAATGGATTTCTTTTTCCCCAACCTAATATTAAAAATATAAAAAATTATAGGCTACTGAAGGTAAACAGCGGTGAACTTAAAGCTTTCGTGAAATTACAATTCGTACCGTAAAAGTGAAAGAGTTTGTTATTATTTCTTTAAGTTTAACGCTCAAGGATGAGTATACCTAAGACTAAGCTTAAGGCTCTCTGCTGTACTGCTCTCCTACTACTAATAATAGTATCAACCGTTTATATAAGTCGTTACGTATGTATTTTATTACATTTCCCTTTGACAATGCAAAAGTTAGTTAAGAGGAAACGTATTTTGTGACACGTGCAGACATCCTTGGAAATCGCTAGAATTCTGGGTAAACATTGTTGCTGACGTAAAAGTCCTTTTTTTGCGTTGTTTATCTAACCTATTGAGCGGCAGCAAGCAGCGAGCAGCGAGCAGCTCGTGTTTTATATGAAATAATTCTTTGTAAATTGTTCCTTCAATTCAGTTAAGGATGGTTGTCATGCACACACATCACTATGATTTTAAATAACAACACGCCAAGGGTATTGCCTAGTTAAGCTTATCGTTCCCTTTTTCTATTCAATAAATTCCGGCCATAATCCTCTCAAGGCATACACAAAATATTACGTATAAGGGAAAGTTTTTGCATCCCTTGGTCGCCGTTTGAATTTCATTTTTTTTTTTTTTTTTTTTTTTTTGTGCGTCAAAGTGAGGGGGACTTTTCTCAAATTCTTCGGCGATTTTGCATCATCCTGCCAATGAGATCGATTTAAAGACTAGCTTCAATATCCTTCAGCTGTTACTCTTATCGTTTCCTTAAAGGTTTTGTTCAGCATTAGCAAATGCTTTGCAAATAGCGAATAAATAACGTAATTAGTAAAAACAGGTAAGAACATTATAGTCGGGCAAGGTCGACTCTTCAGTACCCTACGCCAATTCCTTTAGTACAATGGGTCGCCTATTTGGGAAATACTACATCGAAAATTATGCATTATTTTCATTACTTTCATTAAAGCCTTCATTTTGAAGGATGGCCAAAACCTTTAGCAATTTTCAGTTTCGGTCATTAAACACTAGAAACTAAACTTTATTTTCTTTTTCATGATAACATTTACATATGTTAGGGTCTAAAAAATAGTTGAATTTTTATCACAAAATATTAAAACTTAGACTTAGACTTTTCTGCCCTGAAAAACAAAAATGTACATGAAAATCCTAGTTTTTATCATAACGTATTAAAATGTAGACTTTTCTGCGCTATAAAAAATTAAAATAGGCCGAGATGGTCCAAATTTGTTACAGTTCAAGTTTTTTATCTTATTATGATCCGATTTTCCTCATCAGGCATTGAAGATTAGACTTTTTTCTCTAATGAACTTCAATTTTCGTTATATAAGAGGGGTTCAAAATATTGCCCCAGCCAGTCCCAAGTTTTTACGCCATTTTAGAATGCCGAAATACTACTACTTAGCCACTTTTGTCGGGAAATTTCGAAAATTGCAATCTTTTTCTATATGACGAGTTTCAGAAAGGTCGAAAAAGTGGATCGATCACAAACCACTTACACTTTAACCACTTGGTCCTTAGATCAAAGCACCTCATTGTATCAAATTTCATCAAAATATCTCAAAAACTGCGACCTGTAAATAGAACACCAATTTACTTGGGCAGGCATCAGACGGACAGACAGGCTTCAGTAAAATAAAATTTGGATGTGCCTTAAGCCCTTCTTCGCGTTGTTTACATCCGCACAAACTTAACCATAAACGGTGTAGAGAATAATTATTATAATATAAAGATTAAATTTTTTTTTTTGTAGGCGATAGTTTTCAGTTGCCGAGCATTCGAGAAATTCTCTCAACTGTAAGAAAAGCTTTTAAACTGAAAAGTGAAATACTATTCCTAAGCTAGACAGATCGGCTCCTAAATTGGTTTATATAAAATCTCTGAGGCATTTTTCTGAAGAAAGAAAAAATGCGGTGAATGCATTGTATTAAGTCATGTGAAAGCATAAAGAAATCCGAAGTTTCTTGCATGTTATCGTCAATAACTTTTTTGGTATGAAGATCGGGTTACCTACTCTAACGGTTCGGTACGAAAATTGTTTTCACAAATGAAAATGTCTGTGTAATCATTAAGACGTCTATATCTATTATATAGACTTTTTTATATCGATGGACTCAGAATCATTTTCTGAAGCCATTTAACGTCGCATTCACGTCGGTCTGATGTCTGCCCATCTATTTGTGTGTTCAGCCTACAGGTCGCTTTCTTTGAGATATTTTGACAAAATTTGTTACGCTGACGTGTCGGAAGAAATCGTTTCAATAGTTCTTCAAAAGAATTGCCGATTGTACTAAATTGATGTAAAATATTCTGGTTGGATGAACTGATGATTTGAGTCGCTCTCATGTAACTGTTCCCGCGAAATGAAATGTAAGGTATGTTGCAAAATCCTCTAGTTTTTAACACTTCCCACGGAGAGAAGCAGTACTGCACCAAATTTGAGTCACGTAAGTCTATTTTTGACATTCCGTCCGTAAAGCGTCTGATGAAAAGTAAGCTCTCATATGATAAAATTATTTATTATTTATGAAAATTGGTCCATAATAATAAACTGGCACAGAAATCAATTTCGCCGTATTTTGGTCACCTAAACCCATTTATTTAACCTTACGCCCTTTAAAGGTATCATATAAAGTATGCCTTTTCACGAAAGTAAAGTACAATTTTTGGTGTATTATCACGCCTATGCCGGGACTATGCCGACTGTAATACTCCGGCATTTCTTTTTTTTATTAAAAGTATTGAATAATTTCGAAAAGGAATTGCAACGGCCTTTACGCTACAAAACATCAGCTAAAACGTTCCGAATAAAATATGAGGAATATTAACCAGTGAAGTTACCACCGTCAGGCTTGTGTCGGCAGTTCACTCGCTTTATGGACGGCCTAGTGAAACACCTTTGGATTGAATAATATCGGTCTTTTACTAACGTCTTCAGCGATTCAGCGAAAACAAGAGATCTTTTAAAAATAGATGTTTCGGGGGCACAAACCGAAAAAGTTGGGAATGAGAATGCCCGAGGCGTGTTAGTTATTCACATCGTACTGGCTTACTGTTCTAGCAAATTGTAAAACAATTACTTCTACCTATAATTACCGTGTGGAACTAGCGCACGTGCAATTCCTGATACTCAACAGATGCTATTAGGTGCTTTCATGTATTTTGATCATTTTTTCACTTGGAAATGGCGTCTATTGAGAAAAATTGGTACAAAACATATTAAATAAAATATTTGCCATCATTTTCTACAACTTTTTCTCATCTTTCTGGAAACATGACAATACCGTGTCAAAGGAACCATATTGGTTTGACAGCGATCCAATCATCGATCCATTTTCGCACTTGCTCAGCATCTCGAAACAACGCGCCAGCTAAGCCACGCTGCATCGATCTAAACAAGTGGTGGTCAGAAGAGACTATGTCTGGTGAGTCCATATGGCATGTGGCAGTACTTTCCATTCGCGTTGCGACACAATATCCTTGACAATTCTTGCAACGTCTGGGCGAACGTTGTCGCGCAAGAACATGGATTTCGCATGTGTTAACCGCTATTGCTGGCCTTTTTTGCGACAATTCATTGTTCAATTTGTTGACATCTGCAGTAACAGTTTCATTCGGTTTCAGAGCTCGTAATACCCTATGCACACCATGATCTTACCCTATGCACAGCAATACCATGAATATTCCGCTTCGGTGTTGATGTGAATGATTCTCTTGGAGTAACCTATGACTTTTCGCGCTCGGGATTGTTGGAGTAGACCCACTTTTCATCGGCAGTCAGAGTACGGAAACCGCGATGTTGCAATGGATTCCCTCCTTTTGGATACTTCCCATCGCATGTAAACATCTAGAAACAGTTGATTCATCAGCTCCTGAGCTGTTCGCAAATTCTTTGAGGATTTGAGCTGAGCTTTCGTCCAATAAGTTTTGAAATTCGAACTCGATTCGTTGAAACCAAAACCAACAATTGGAGCAGCTTCGCCATAAGCTTTTGGATGGGCTTCGGCAACAGATTTCTCGACATCAAACTGCAAAAGTAATTAATGTCGAAAATTCAATTTTAAGGCTTTTCAAGATCAGCATCTATATACACTGAATAGTTCAATAATACTAAACGCAAAAGCTTTATTTTCTATAGAGAAAAATCAATTTCGTTTAGATGTCACCGATCAAAATACATGCAAGCACCTATTAAATATTTTTCTTTCTTATGAATCATTTAAGCATTTGTTCCGCTTTTTTTTTGCAGACATTTGCAATACAATCTATAGGAGATTGACGTCAATCGATTGAAAGCGTTTTAAAATTTAATAAAAACATCCTTCAAAACATATGTGTGTACGTTCATGCAAGTTTGAATTCATGTTCCTCGTCTATACATACATACATACAAAGAAAATTATTCTTAGACTTACTATGTGTGAATACGAAATGTGAGCTAAATTTTTCGTAATGTAACGCAATTATATAGACACGTTCCATATACTTATAGAGAAGCAACATTAATAATAGTGTAATAATAATATTACATCAGCATATATAATATATGGATATTTGATAGTTTGTTTGTAAGCCTGGGTAAGTAACCTTGACATTGAGTACAGTTTTCAAAGAACCGCAAAGTTTACGTAGACACATGAAGCGATGAGTAACGACATTGGTGTCCCTTTTCAAATCGCAATTAAAATAAATATAAACAAGAAGCAGTTGCCAGGGAATAAAATTTAATAACTGTCACCGGGAATAACAGAGGCTTTGACAACGTAACGCAAAATTGTTAAGGGAATTGCGCAGTAAACGAAATAATAAAACAAAAGTTAACGAATGGATTTTATTGTTGAAATCATTGAAATTTTAACGAAACACTTCAATGCTTTCATTACAAAAGGGCTACAAAGTGGCAACAAGAACGCTAAGCATAATGTTTAATATACATATCAATTTCGGCCTTTATGTGTGTGCGTTTATAAATTTTTAAGCATTTGTTTATTTAGTTTAGTATGTTTTTTGCATTCTTTTTTTTTTTTTTTCTTTTGATTGGTAAAAATTTCAAGGTCATGTCCTTGATTGTAGGTTATACATAGTAAATAAAACAAATCCGTTTACTACGTTTTTACATACACCAACACCAACACCAACAATCATCTAAAACATATCCATACTTTTATATAAATGAAAAAAAAAAAAAAAAAAAATTTTATATTGTGTATGCGTATTATTAGAAAAAAAAATTTTTTTTATATATAAATATCCAAGTACATCAGTAGAGGGAACGACTGCTACATAATGGAATGAATAACAATAAATGTTGAATAAATGTTTTGAATAAATGCAAACGTTTTCAAGAGTCAAGAGTTGAGTGCTCACATATATATCGAATATATATTGAATGTATATATATATATATATATATATATATACTACATCCTACATCCAAATCTCCGTGCACCGTTTATTTATTTATTTATTTACCAATATGTGTCGGTTTGCCCTCGCACAAGGGGTAGTTTTCGTAAAGGCTTTTTTCTATTTAAAATGCTGCCAACTTTTGTCTACCTTTGTTTAATATAAAATAATTTTTCTTTATACATTTAAACATATATACGAATATACACAGTGGGCAAAAACGAAATGCTTAATAATCTTTTTAGATAACCACCACCGAGCTATGGGAATATATTCCTTTCGTGGGAACGTTTACGAAATATTAAAAAAGAATTTCCAGTTGCGCTAGTAAAGCATTTATAAATTTAGTCAATATCCACTTCTGCACCGATCTAGACATGTCTTTCCGCCCGTAGGTATGGGTGATTGATTGTTTATGAGAAACACTTTGACGGTTGCAGAAATTTAGATATCCGGTCGGTATTGAAAAATGGTCACAGGGCACTTCCACAAAACAAAGCACATGTTATGGTAGATATAGTAAGCTATTTACAGATTTCACAGTATTGAGTAGAGATTCGAAAGCACGAGAAATATTTCGCTTCGATTACTCCTTTTTAATCTGATTCTGTCCAATTCATTACACGTGACCGTTTCTTTTTCAAGACTAAGCTGCGCTTCTTACCTATATTTCTTTAGATTTCTCTACATTTTCTATTTGTCTGATTTTAAGAGTTATGTCATAACGAACATAAGGTACTGAACAGTTGATTGCGGCTTTCTTCACTGAAGAGCTGATAGTTGAACTAAGATAGTGGCAGAAGCGATGGGATGCCAGATGATCATTAGACATCGGCACTAATTGAAGTTAAGTTACGGACAGCCGGACATCACTACTTCTATTTAGACAAGTTATGTTAGTTCACTTTCTGTTCCTATAATTTTTATTCACTTTCTCAAGATTCGATCTTGGTCTGGATTTTAGGAAGTGTTTGTTTCTTCTGCTTTGAAAAACCACTCTAATGTAGCAACTCTTCCTCTCGCTATGCGTTAAAGTCAATCCCTGATGTGGTAATTTTTTATCGTGATATTTTTATCCCTTTATATCGTGCGTGGTACGGTGCCCACTAGTTCTCAATCACTAAGTGTACTCTAGGAGTTCATGCACCGGCACTCCTCCAAATTCAACGGTTTCACGGCTTACATCGATAAGTTAGCCCTATTTCCAAAGAGGCTTTTATTTCAAAAAATTTAATTCACATTTTTATCCAAACCATAATTTGCGAAGTAATCATGGCCTAAACGTTTGCTATTATCTACCAATCGAATTTGATTTTCAACTTTAACTTCATAGTAATAGTTTTTAGCGAAAGATGTCGGCTGACTTCAACCGTTTTTACCACTGATTTTTGACAGATATTTGCGAATGAAAGATTTTCACCTAAAATTGACGTCACTTTCTCATATCAGTTTTCTCAAAAATTCTTCTGTTTTCTGTCATTAGACATCAGACAATATTTCGGGATTACTACAGTTTCTCCTGTTCTGAAAAAAAAAAGTTGTGATCTCTAAGAAGATGATCGAAAAGGTCTTGAAATAGGAACAAACAGGAAAATTGTATGCGTTTGTCCGGCGAGTCTCATATACTTACCAACTTTACCTTAACAAAACAACAAATCAAAATCGGATTCTTAGCTCCTTTTGGCTCGGTCTTTGCCCAATTTGACCCAATGACACACTGCCGGCATCAATTTTCAGTATTTTTGTTTAATTTGAAGCTGACATCTTTTGTTTTTGTGGCAGAGTGAGACAGAAAGAGAGACAGACATGCCTAATAAATCATATTTAACACTTACCAAGAATATTCACACTCTATATCGTCTCTGACACATCCTTGTGGATGTTGGAACCATTCCGACAAGACAAATATACCAGAAATTTTTGGTGGAGGGTATCATTAGAATTTTATTGCGATTGGAGTTCTAACGCGCAATGGGTTTATTTTCAAAATTTGTTCAAAATATTTTTCAAGTACATTAACAAGTTTGCAATACTGTGTAAAAATTCATTTCAATAAAATGTTTGATGAATGAATGATAAATAAATTCGAGAAAATTATCCACAATCTCTTGCTCAGCATGTGGTAAGATGTTCGCGTGATCGGGTCTTCAGGAATATTCAGGAAGCAAAGTACTTCACTTTTCAGAATTATGCCTAGATAAACTTGACTCTTCTTTTACTTACACAATAGCCGGGTATTGTTGTTTGGCTGTGGCGGACATATGGACAGTATTTAAGTAAGGCGACTGGCTTTTAATGAGAGAGAATTTTTCTTCAACGCACATATGTTGAAAGATTCGAAATTCAAATTGTTGAACCATCAGCACTAGGATCACGAGATTCCATATGGGATTCCATTAGGAATTATGTCCTAAACAAATAGTTTGTATTAACTAAAAATATTGTAACCGCTGCAAAGCTTCTAATGCTGCCAACACATTTCGGTGATAAAAACCTTTTCATTGAAGAGAAAGGGAGGCTGGCTAAGTGAAGAGAAATAAATCCTAGAACAATCCTGGCAACAAATGGAAATTTGTTTTGTTTTGTATATTGCTGGTGTGTGTGTAGGCTGTAAACAGCAAGGAATTCTGTTCGTAAAAAATTTATAAAAATCGATATTTTTTTTTTTTTTTTCTAGTAATATGAGGAAATTCTTTACTTTCCTTTTTTCAAGAATTCCAGTGATTTATGTTAATTCTCCTTCCAGGAGAAATATTACTATTAACATTCGGTTAAATCTTTTTGCACATAAATTTCTATGTTGTGATAGCGTGAAGACGACGTAATTTCTGAAATGTCAAACTTTTGTTAAATTGGACTTTGATTACGTTTGGATTAAAGCAATAAAAAGAACAATATTGATATTAAAAATGTATACATTTTTAGTGGGAAAACCGGAAAAATCTACAAAATTGTTATATATACTGCATTACGTGTGTACAGGCACATGCGCAGTTATCGAATTTTCAATTCTCCTATATATATACATCTATATATAACACAAGTATAGTTTTATGTATATAGTGTATATATATATGTATACATACACATATATATATATATATACTGTCATGTTGTACTCTCTATTCATATTTCATATGTGAATATATATAACGCATACACATGCATGGATTTATACAAATAGTATATAATACGCCATTACAAAGTACAGTTTTGAAGCATAAATGCAGAGCCAAAGAGTCGGCAATTTTAGGTGGGCGTTCAAGTAATTTCTGGTCACATATATACATGTACATGGATTCTAATGTGCATATAGATGTATTTATATATATATATACACATATATATACACACATATACACACACATATATATACATATATATATATATATATATATACATATATATATACATATATATACACACATATACACACATATATATATACATATATATACATATACACACATATACACACATATATATATACATATATATATATATATATACATATATATACATATATATACACGCATATACACACATATATATATACATATATATATATACATATATATATATACACATATATATATACATATATATATATACACATATATATATATATATATATATATATATATAGACAATAAATTTCCTGTATATACACAAAATAATGTATACAGGTTTCGGTTATTGTTTGAAATACATTTTCCGTAAGTCTTTTTTTCTTTTGCACAATTTCTAGCTGGTTTTATATTAAGCGAAGCGAAGTTTTATATAAAAGACTACCTACAAGGGCATTGGGCGTCTAGGATCACTCTTTATAATTATTATATTTCTACTTATGGAACTAAAAAAATACTCTTAGCACTAGATTTACCAGCTATTTAAATATACATTTTGACTGGTGTTGGTATAAATGTTAATATCAAAAAATATATTTGTTACTAATATATATAAAGTAGCAATAAATTCATTAAATGTATTCTCTACTTGTAGCTACAAAAGTCATAACATCATTTTGGAAAGCAAATGTTATATGTAATGGGAATTTTGAATTTTTGATATTGCACGGCCAGTGATTTTGACTGGTCTGGTAAATCTAGTGTTAGTTAAATCTTAACGATTTGCAAAAATATTGCCGGAATGATCCTAAGGAAAATGATCGTAAAATTCCAAAGAAAATCCAAAATTGTGGTCGTAAGAAAAGCGGTATTTTACTGAATCTTTTTTTGCTATATAACAAAGACGAAACGATAACGCCCGAATGCCTACGCAAACAACGGCGAGGCTTGTCCTACAAGTTGCTTATCTTTTTTTTTTTTTTCTCTCAAATCAAGTCATTTAATATATTGTTAGAGACTTGGTGGCAAACTAATAAAATGATTAATATGTTCGTTCTTCAAGTGTCGTCGAAAATATTTCCGATGAGTGTAAAGAGCACAAAAATGCATATCGTGAGCTTACAACAAACGAATAAAGTGAACAACTTTAAATAAAAAGGCAATAAAACTATTAAAGGACTTGGAAAAATTAATCATCTTAATATTCTACCTCCCACAATTCTCATAAATAATAGACCCATTATTCTCTTCAGTATAATCCAACCTTAATCCAACCTTAAATATTACTCATATATGATTTTTGTTGGAATAAATCCTCGCTTTAATTCTCATTAAATCTTTATTGATAGTTACGCCCATCGCAGAATTGTTCCAAATTTAAGAGAGAACGCCTTTCATTTCCGACTGATCGATCATTTGCACATTGACCCGTTTTAGCCACAGTCTAACATAACTCTTCGTTCATCTTTCGACGCTTGAATCATTGTCAGCCGTGTATATTTCTATATATCCATTGGTGTGAATAGAGTTGTTGAGCGCAAAATATTCTAAAAGTACTAATGTTGTAACGTTTCCCTCTTATAGCTCAGACTTATGACGTCTAAGCGCTAAGGCATTTAGATATACCCACACAGTCTGTTATTATATATTGTCTTTTTTACCCAATTCTGAAATAGCACGCTTCACCAATGACAACAAATACACTTTTTCTACACGAATTTCTTATTCTAGCACGAATAAAAGATAAAAAAAAAAATGTTTTTTTTTTAATTCTAATTTTGACAGTGTCTCACAGAAACTTATGTGTACAACAACAAACAACACAATCGAAGAAATACTGTGATCAGAAGTAAGTCGATACGCGAGTCCACGCATGTGTTAGTGACTTGCTCTGTTAATACTTGGCTGTTAATAACGAAAGAAATCAAAGACGGCCGATGCGCTAGACATATCTGACATCTCTATCGATGATAATATCTTTGGTCCAACTCGTTGTAAATGTGGACGATTGTTACCAAGTGGCGATGAATAATTGCGAAATTGATTTTTATTTCTAAGTTCCATTTCAACTTTTATAAGTTATATGTACTTAGGGACTGAATTTTCACATTTTTTTTTTTTTTTTTTTTGTAATAAATTTTAATTCAATGATCGTGGGTTCAAAACGTCAAGTGAGGTAGAGTTTTGAATAATAATAGTAATAATAATAATATTATAATAATATTAATAAAAATAAAGCCGAAAGCCTTAGATGCTAGTGCTTTAAGACTTTAGTCTCAGAATTTATTCTCTCGTTTAATTTATATAATAATAATAATAATAATAATTTGCTTTTTTTAATAAAAATGAACGGTTTTTTTTTTGTGAAACATATCATGAAGTTTGCCACATGTTACAGGTATTTTACTCTGTAAAAAAAGGAAGTCTGAAGTCGTATATAAATTGGATCCTAGGATAGATTCTGCTTATTTATTTATATAAATGCTAAGCTTCAGTTCTTCATAAGCTATTGTTCGACACTGCAGTTTTTTCTGCTTGCTACTGGATTATATTGGAAAAAATGGATATGGAACTACGGAAACGATTAAGTTGGCTTAGAATGTAAATGAAATAACCTACGCATTAGCCAGAAAGCAGTTGACGAGATTTCGTGCAAAAAAAAAATTTCATCTTGTAAACAATGAATTTTGTATAAGTCCGTCCGTGATTCTCAGCTTGGGCTCTGCGCTTCTTCCGATTTCGGAAAATTCTCCAGACTTGTTTTCTTTTGAATAGAATTTTGATTCAGATCGATACAGATATACTTAGCAGAATAGTAGGTCTAAAAACTTCTCAAAAGGCTTCACCAGTTACCCGACAAGTGGCAAAAGACAATAAATATGGTGATGGTGAATATCGCGATTATTGAGCTTTGTAAAATGTGCACTGTTAAATAAATGCTGAATTTTATCAAAAAAAAAAAAAAAAAAAAAAAAAAAAAAATACACAGTATTTATTTGTACACCTAATATTTCCGTATTTATTATTAGATAAAATAAATTCAAAGTAATAATTGCTGTAAGTATCAGTTGTTTTATTCCAATTTTTCCATATTATATAAAAAGCGATTTTAAATGCATTTACTTTGGAAAAACTATGATTACTGTCTGTATGTAGAAAACAACATTACGCATAAAAATTTATTTGTTATTAATGGTAAAATTAATGAAAATTAATCTGCGATTAGTAAAAATCGTATTTAATTAAACGAAATGTAGACGAAAAAAAGAAGGGCAAACATATTTTACATAGGTCTACCTATACCACGTCCCATAGGACCGCCGGCAACTGGGGCGTCGCCAGCTTTCGGACCTTTAATAGTCTCATCCACAGACAGTATCATGCAAGCAGCTTCTGCGGCAGCAGTTAAAGCATTAATTTTAATTATGGATGGTTCCCAAACGCATTCTCGGAAATTATCGGAGATGTCTTCCTTCGTAATGTCGACTCCATACCATTGGCCACCTGTAATTATTTAATTAGAATATTAAGTTGAATTCAAAAATTTTTAGTTTTGTTTTTGATTTTTTCTATCAGACGATAATAAAATAACGATAAATGATTTAATGGCTTTCCAACATTTTGAAAACAAATTCTTTGGTATTTTTAAACAATTCTTAACAAACTATCAGACTCAGGAGACTCTCGTCGAATTTTTACATTTATTTATATATTATTTAAAATATTAACTAATAAGCACCCAATAAAACTAACACATAGACAAAAATGTCTAAAGTGTAGAAAAAGACTGTAAAGAGCTTATATGCCGCCTGCAATGCAATTAAATTTATTTATCTAAAAAATTTAATTGAAAGTAAAACCGAGTATTTAATTCAATTTCTCAATAACAAAATTGATAAAAAAAAATCTAGAGTACTATAGAGTGTTATTAGCACTTGATAATAAAGTCCGTCTAGTATCAATAGCGTAGATAGTGAAAAGTAGAAATTAGGTCTAGCATATAACACAAAGTTCATCAATAGCACTTTCATTATGGGGGTCATTACGGATAGGAGGATCGGAACGGATTGAATATAAGACAAAAAACATCAATAGAAAATTAAATAAAGCAATGGTTGATGTCGTGAGTATGTCCGGTTCGACAATGTTTTCACATGATTACTAGAATCGTGGTGCAGCGTATCTACTGATCGGCCTTGCCCGATCATAATATTATTATTTGTTTTTAAAAGCCTAAAAAAATTTTCGGAAATTTTCCAAGTGCTCATTTAGATAGGAATTAGTAAACTGTCCCTGCAAGAGCTGTAAATAAAAAACGTCAAAAGGTTGACCAAGAAGGAAGTTCGCAAAAAGTTAGATATCGCATTCAAATTTGTTGGAAAACGTTCTAAGTTCTTGCATGCAGGCTATGATTGGAAATAGGCAAACTCGGATAAAAAGCACACTCACAGTGCAACATAAACTGAGAACGCTTCTTCCACAATAACAACCTCCACAAATATTCTCCATACATACAAAAAAAAAAAAAGCCTTCAGGCCCTTTCACGGTTATCCAGTTTGAAAATTGTACTTCTTTCCCCTTGTTTAGAACAAAGGTGGTGGGTATAAAAAGTCGGGCACAACCGGTAAATTTAGTAAAATTTTTATTTCCATCACAGACTAGACAATCGGTTGTCGTTTAATATTAACCCATTGCTGACCGCTCGGGGAAATCTCACCATTTTTTAAAATGTCAGTGCACGACTGCGATCAGGGAAATCTCCCCGTTTCACAATTTATATTTATTGCATAAAATTTGATGCCCGCTTCTCTTCGTTGACCCCTATAGTTTTTAAATAATAAAGAGAAAGAGAATAGAAGAGAATAGAAGAGAAGAGAAGAGAAGAGAATAGAAGAGAAGAGAATAGAAGAGAATAGAAGAGAAGAGAAGAGAAGAGAAGAGAAGAGAAGAGAAGAGAAG
>KK502551.1:272028-305029 GCA_000688735.1 Glossina austeni
GAGAAGAGAAGAGAAGAGAAGAGAAGAGAAGAGAAGAGAAGAGAAGAGAAGAGAAGAGAAGAGAAGAGAAGAGAAGAGAAGAGAAGAGAAGAAAGAGAATAACAGTAATAGTGATGGGGACATTATCAGACTAGGAAACAGATGTCGTAGAATAATTTCAAACGATTCGGAAAGTGATGAGGACGAGTGGTCAGAAAATGATAAGGATATATGTTTAGAAGAATATCAACGAACTTCCAGGTGTAAACATTATACCAAAAAATAAAGAAAGTCTATTGGATGTAATGCTTGCAATTGTTTCTTGGAAATGATTTGTTCGAATTATTCACAACAGAAACTAACAGGTATCACATTCAAGTTTCACACAAATATAAAAAATATAAAATTGCTAAATGGACTGACGTGACAATACAAGAAATGAAACAAATTTATGGGGTCTACTCATTTTGATGGGACAAGTTCTAGTAAAGGAACTTTGTATGATGTAGTGGTCAAGTTCGCCATACATTGAAACTCCTATATTTTCGAAAACAATGAGTCGCAATCGATTTATTCAAATATGGAAAATGTGCCACTTTTTTATATGGAAAACAAATTTTAAATTAATTATTTCTCATTAACACTATTTTACTATTTTATTTCTTTCAATGTTTATAAATAAGTAATTGTTGTCTGCATACATTTGAGAACTTCACTAGTTATCACACATAAAAAATGCCTGGTGGGTAGCATATATTGAGGTGCATTATGTGCCGTCGGGCAATGTGTTAAGAACATTTCTTCGACTATTTTTATAACTAGGTTTACATTGATTGTACGTCTTGTACGTCTTGGGTAAAATGGGCAAAAGTGGATCCAAAAAGTCAATGACGCTCTGACTATGCAACTCATCGCGATAGTATTTAGGAATTTAATGTTATTTTAACGCTTTTACGTAATTCCACAATGTGTGTATGTTTTCCAAATGCTGCAGGTGGGCTTAGCTACTTGGACATCAAACAAACGATGGCTTAATAGACGTTTTTTTTTTTTTTTTTTTTGTTATGTTAACAGAAAACGTTTTAAACCAATAAAACAGTAAAACACAAATCATAACAAAAAGAAAAATACCACTACATAGTACAATGTGTGTAGAGAGAGAATTATCTCGAATTTTACTTTGTGTTACCAATTAGTATAGTAAGGCTTTCTGTTCTGTTGACAGTTAATACTATAACCGTTAAAACTTGCGTTTCTATATGTAAAGAAGATCAAGAAGGAAAGGAAAAAAAGCGAAATCTATAATAATGAGAAGAAGCAAAG
Source organism: Glossina austeni (assembly GCA_000688735.1). NCBI lineage: Eukaryota > Metazoa > Arthropoda > Insecta > Diptera > Glossinidae > Glossina > Glossina austeni. The sequence goes on from KK502551.1 coordinate 273,331, forward strand.
CCTATAATAATTTTTAAGGCGAAAGGCGGGCAGAACTTTTTTTCAATTATTGTGCGAAAACATGTTGTCGCGATTATCGCCATGCCATTTAAGAACTAAGAAACGCTTTTGTTCATTCCGTTTGGGGTTAATTACATTAAGGTTGAAGGCGTAACTAGTAACATACATATTATTTTGGCTAATACATTGGCTGCTTCCTATACAAGTAACTCTTAAGATTATAGTACATGTCGACTCGTCATCGTACTCTAAGCTGCATGATTTTTTTTTTTTTTTTTTTTTGGCTCTGAGTAATCAGATCTATGTGCAAAGAAAAACAAAAAAAAAAAAAGTTCGAAATTTACTTAACTTCAAAGTGCCCCTAATTGACTTCAATTCAAAGCAAAGTGCTTTTGAAAATTATCAACTGCTAACGGCGCTGATATTACGTTTGATAGCCTTTTCTCCGCCAATATCGACATCGAAATGGATGAATGGAATTTCTAAAGCTACAAACTATGGTGGTAAGTATTCGTTGCGATTGGAAGGTGTTGCTTGTTACAAACTGCAGCGAGCCCATTAGTGGCAAACAATACCGGCTGGACTTAGCATTAAGTCGAACACTTTTCAGCATGAAAGTATTGGGCTATTGCAGATTCCATTCGAAGAAATATTTACCGCACTGCAATGTACTAAGTGCGGCTCGATCCTTTCTGGCCGCCACTTCTTTCACAAACGACGACTTTTAACCCTTCTGAAGGGGGCAGTCGTCCAATTCGTCTAACAATATATAAAAATCTGTCGAATAAGAAATTTCTCAGACTTTTCTCTTTGTGACTACCACTTGCCCTTAATTGATTATATGTCGCTTATGTGAGTAGCGTTTCCAAGTCCTTTGCCGATAAGAAAACATTAGTAGCAACCGTTTTTCTACAATAAAGAACCTTAACGAACAACATTTGTTTCTCAAGGATTCATTTTACTTAGGCAACATTTTGTATCTTTATATAGAATATATATAAAATATATATAGAATAAGACATAAGATGAAAAAATTACTTATCAAACCGCGATAAAAGAAAAGAAGAAGAGCGCAGTTGAGTTCAGTTTCCCTCGGTCATAACAAAGAAGGGTAGCCACGGTGATCTAAATTAAATTTCTTAACATTTTGATATTAGCCGATCTAAATACACCTAATTCATTTTTTACACGATAGATACGTTCCCAAAAAATTGGTGTAAAAAGAGAATTAGGTGTAAACAATATTAAAAAGTTCTTGTTAGAGTTCACTTAATTTATTTCGTGCTTACACCTTTTAATTCATTAAATATTTTATAAAAAATAACTTCTACTTTGGAAAAAGGGAATTATACCTGAAATTCATAAATAGAAGAGAAGTTAAAAAATATTAAAAATCGTGTTAAAACAAAATAATTCGTGTAAAAAAAGAAATTTTTTCTTTTGAACTCGTGTCAAATCAAATTCGTGTAAAAAAAAAATCGTGTAAAAAGAGAATTGGGTGTAATTAAATGTTGTAATATTCGTCAAAAATTTGTCCTTCAACTTACCAGAAACAAGGAGTAGTTTTGTTTCAATAAATTCGGAACGAACGAAACAATGCACGACGTGACATTCATTAATCCAATTACTCCGTCATTATTAATAATAAAAAATAATTTTATAAAGGGATATTGCTGGTGTGTGTTCAGGCTTATATTGTCTTATTCGTAGCAAGAAGAAAAGAAGAAAACAACGACCCTTTGCCCTCATACATAAGGCATTTTTCATCGAAATAAATATATTATTGCTTGCAGGCCAGCAAACAGATAAGGAAACTATTTTCAAAACTGCTGCTGGTAAGAGAACAAGTTTTCACAAGAGTCGTAAAAAAATGCCGGCAAATAGTTGGGTCTGTTGAATTTCAATGCATTTGTTATAACACAATAACATATATAGAATGAAAATTAATTCTACTCAAAACTATTTAAAACTATCGAAAAATTCTCGGAAAATTCTAGTCAATAAATTAAGACAAAATAGTTAAAAAATGTAAACACTTTTTGTTCTTATATTTTGTGCAAGTAAATGCCAGATACACTTAATACTACCGAGAATCAAGTGTAAGGAATGTAAAGAATAAAAACAGTTTCAGAAAATGATCATCTGCTTAAATTTCTATTTACTAAAAATACAACAAACAATAAAATTTAATTCGGCAAAGACATAGTTTTTTATAACCAGCTCCGTTATGCTGAAGAGCACTAGAAAAAGGAAAAAAAATAAATTTACATATTTTACAACCCACATGTGTGAGTGTGGGTCATTTCTTCTATTTTTGTTGAATACGAGTGGAAATTTATATCGTGTGTGCAAATAACCTAGAAATCCAAAATATGTTCAATCCGTGGGGCAGTCTTTTTAACGATTTGATCCATCTGCGTGCGACGACTTCCAATTTTCATGTCGAATTTGAAGTAAATATTTTCATCATTGCAATCCTGTGTACGTTTGCCGTAGCAGTTAACGGATACGGATGGACTATACGGACTGGGGTCTCTGACGGTTTTTTCTGGGTACCGCAAGCGTTTTGATAAAATAACGAATTTTCAATATTCCATAGTGTTAAGAAGGCGTGGCCGATTTTTTCCATTTTTGTACAGATCCACCCGTAGAATGTAAATACAAGTTTTTGTTATTGTATTTGTTGCGATTCATAAGAAGCGGGCAAAAAAAACCATTCTTTTCATTTTTGAAAACAGCGAAGAAGATCTCAAGTTACATTGTACTGTGGTCGTGTCGTTTCGTCAGTTCGGACCCTTTGCAATACCAATCTGCGTGCACTAAATTTTAATTTTGGTGCCAAACTTGACGTTGATTCCTGCGTTTTCGCGACCAGATAAATAGGAACCACAGACATTACATAGACTGACAGATAGACAGATACGTTTAAATCGGTTTAGAATTTAATTTTGACCAAATATATACACCTAATTCTCTTTTTACATATACGTTCCCAAAAACTACGTGTAAAAAAAATTCGTGTAAAAAGAGAATTAGGTGTAAACAATATTAAAAAGTTCTTGTTAGAGTTCACTTAATTTATTTCGTGCTTACACATTTTAATTCATTAAATATTTTATAAAAACTAACTTCTACTTTGGAAAAAGAGAATTGTATCTGAAATTCATAAATATAAAAGAAGTTAAAAAATATTAAAAAGTCGTGTTGAAACAAAATAATTCCTGTAAAAAAAGAAATTTTTTTTCTTTTAAACTCGTGTTAAATCAAATTCGTGTAAAAAAAATTCGTGTAAAAAGAGAATTGGGTGTATATATATATATATTGTAGAGACTTTGAAGCTTTTTTCTGATTATCCTTCGGTGAAGAGTGTAGTAATAATACGAATACTATGGAAATGCGGTCACATCATATATGCGTTTGAGGCTCTGAAATTCTCCACCACGCCTAATATAACATTTTGCGTTTAATCCATAAAAAAATGTAGCTTGTTAAAGAGAAAGGACAGAGTAAACGATATTTTTGCTAACAACGATGAAAACTAAAGTTAGTTTTTGCAAAGCGTCATCCAAAGGCAATTGAACTCGCCGAACACTTCCCCATACCTGAAATATGGCAGTGACTTTTGCCACAGCACAATATTTCTTTACCTGCAACTTACTAGAATTTACCGAATATTTATTAACAAACAACTAATTTACAGGTCTGATGCATGTCGCATCAATTTTTATTTATTTGTTCAGGAGGCGAAAGCGATTTTTTGCTTCCTCCATCGAAACTATTGAGAAGAAAAAGTTGAGCAATCAATTCTTAGTTGCATTCGTTCCATTTTTCAAAACTCTGGCGCCTTCTCTTCTAAATGACAAATTGGTTTTATTACATACATATTTAATGAAGTTCATAACGTTAACAAATTATTAATATGTTTATTGGACTTCCGACCCTTTAATATATTAAGCATTAAAACGTTAGAGAAAGGAAAGAGAGCTTCAATAAAATTTTTATCTCTTAAGCTTTTTTTATTGCGCTACACAATCACGAAGCATTTTTTTATATTTTTTAAACAAAGTCAAGCAGTCTCGGAACTATCTTTCGTTTTAATCTAAATTTAAAAAATTCCATTTTTTTTCTCGACTTGCTCGTGCTATAAAAATATATTTTATAAAGTAAGCAAAAATTAATTACTTGCAAAACGAAAATGCATTATTAGCGCAAAGTACTTTTCTTTTCTTAAACAAGATTACTTTTGCTTTATGTGACCACTCTTAACCCTTTGACGGTGATGTTCGAAATTGAAGAAAATAAGATAAGTCGTTCCTTCAAGAAATTAGTTTTTTTGTTTTTCAGTATAACCGGCAAAGAGTAATATGTAAGTCAACATCTCGTTAAATGAGAAATCCTTGAGAAACAACAGGAAAAGGTTTGTCGTCTTTAGAAGTGGTCAAGTGAAAGCATGCTCCGTATTCACTCATTTTCATTTCAAAGTCTATCATAGCGTATTAAGAGGAAATTAATGTACATACGGCCGGCTAAAAACCTGCTTTCCCTTTTTTCTTTGGGATTCTAGTGTGAAATGTGTGCCTTACTACATTTTATTAGGAGGACCCATAAGTAATCAATTATTTTGCATTCATAGACAAAATGTTTTTTTGAAATAACATTTTTATTTTTTAATCGTTTATGTAATAACCGTTTCCGATGACAGGTTGCCATCGTTCCTGCAAAAGTTCAACCTTAACTCCCCTCTTGAAAAAGTGGGGTAAGCGTCACTTAAAATATAAATCAGGGTGCGTTTGGACATCCGATAAGAAATTAAAATTTTTATTTCGTAACGAAGGCTCCAGTGACCTGAACAGATGGTTGTCGGACGGTGCTAGGTCTGGAGAGTATGGAGGGTGCGGTAGAACCTCCCAGTCTAATTTTTCCTTGAGTAATCTTCGCTGCATGGGGACGGGCATTATCTTGTTGGAGTATCACACCTTTTCTGTTTACTAAAGCTGGTCTTTTTTGTATCAGTGCGGAGTGTAACCTTTGTAATTGATCACAATACAGGTCAGTAGTAACTGTCCCCCCAGGTTTCAATACATCGTAATGCACTATACCGGAACAATCCCACCAAATACACAATAACAGCTTCCTCAGGGATAGAGTTGGCCTAGAAGTTGGAAGAGGTCTTTCGTTTGCAGACAACCATTGTTTCGATCGCTTTATGTTATCATAAAGGATCCATTTTTCATCTCCACGGACGATCCTAGACAAAAATGGATCTCTGCTTAGTCTGGTGAGCATGGAATTACAAATTGTTCGCCGAAGATTTTTATTGGCCTCAGACAACAGGTGTGGAATTTATTTACTTTGTCTATGTACCTTGCCAATTTTTTTTAAATGCCTTTGTACGGTGGACCAGGTAGACCCAAGGCTTCTTGATAGTTTCTGTATAGCCAACCTTGAGTCGGACTCCACTAGAGATTTTAAGGCGTCGTTATCAAATTGAGCTCCAATTCGATGCTTATCTGACAGGTCGTAATCACTTGCAGTAAATCTTCTGAACCAACGTTGACACTTGTTGACCTTCAACACATCTCCATATATGTCGCGCAATTTTGCTTGTTGTTTCCGTGGCACTTAAACCGGCGTTAAAATGGAAAAGTACACAATTACGAATATGGTTCTCAGTCCGCCATTTTATTACAGGGCTACAGAAAAAATTTATATTGTTGGGAATAAATTACTAACAAACCAAAAAAAGTATGCTGACACTTGTCTGGTTGCCGCAGGACTAAGAAGAAATGGTATCTTGCGAAAATAATTGATCACTTATGGGTCCCCCTAATAGTTAGCTTTGTCATTGTGTAGTGCGCACCGGTATGCCCGTTCGATAATTTCTCTAATCAAAAATTTCTTTCAATTGCAGCAATTTTAGGTTCACGCACAAGTGCATATGTATTTATAACAGTCATGTTCGTACTAATCGTTCCGATATACTGTAAAATAAGTGTCTTTAAAACAAATCTATTCGACTTATCGGCGGACTAAGATATGTAACGAGTAGCAGTGAAAATTAAGTTACGATGCAAGTCTGAGAAAACTTGGAAAAGTTCGCCGAGTCTACGAACAGTTTATAAGGTATCTTATGTAAAGACTCCAAGCTGCATGACCAACAAGATCCCGTTGACTTAAGAATTGAAGCCGAATGATTCAAGCAAAGGGCGGAATTTTTCTTTCGTAGGGCCGAGGATTGTGCCAGCGAAGTTGAACAATTTCATTAGTGGAAAGGCTTACTGTTCTTGGCTCAATGTTTTCGATAACAAAATCAAGTTGAGACATTTGTGTCAAGAGAGCAAATCGAAGACTGACACGTGATATGGCCAAATAATGGTCACTATTGGTATCGCTCGATCCTGAACAAGAATTTTTGGAATTTGACATAACGGACATCTCCGATACGTGCTATCAACATGCCACGCCACGAAAACATAGTTTCGTACAGAAAGCCCTCTCTTTCCTAATTGGAAATTGAAATAATAGCAAAAAATAACTTTAAGGCCCTCAAAAATATATCGTCCCGCTCAAAATTGTTTATTGAATTCGAATTTTCTTGCATTTATACGAATTTCTTATATGGAAACTTAAATTTTAACGCAATGGAATTTTTGCCGATTGCCTTTTAATCACTGAATTTGCTTTTTTCAGGCATTTCTTAATTAAACAAAATAAAATTTAGTGGTCTACGTGACTGGCAGACCTCACAAATTTCAAATCGCATACGTTTTTGTTGCTTTTATAAAGAGAGCAAAGCAAATCTTTAAAACAAACAAGCAAGAAAATTATATTCAGTCGTGACCGAATCTCGTACACCCATCACCCTGATCCTAAAGACAAACGGGAATGAACTATATTTTCATTCATATTCTATAATACTGGACGCGGTTGATTATTTCGGTTTTTTGGAAATTTATATGGTATGTGTGTTGTACTTTATGGGTAACAAGCAAAACACACGGAAAACAAAAGTATTCACATTTTCTGTTACATGATCGTGGGGACGTTTTGTAGGCGAGTGCTTTGAAAAATTTTTCTTTTCTTCAAATTCTCTCTCTTGCAACTTTGTAGGCAATATAGGAGAATGCTTACCACAGGTACTACGCAATTGCGTAGAGGGACAGATGTAAGTACAGACTTGCTTACGTGCATCCTAAATTTGAAACTGAAAAATAGATTTTATATACTTTATGGGATTAATGCGTCGGGCTTCTGTGCACTATATAATGGTTTTGAAAAAAAAATGAAATTATGACACACTACAAATTTGGGTAGGCTTGGTCAATTTTTACCATTTTTGTTCAGGTACTGCAGCATCGCTCATAGAATATGCGGTCATATTTTTGTATATTTATCTGCTCCACTTTATGAGTAATGAGCAAAAAACCAATTTTTTATTCCTTTTTAAAAACAGAGATTTTCTCAGCTTATGTGGTACAGTGGGCGTGTCCCTCGGTCGATTTGGGCCACTTTCAATAGCAACCTGGGCGCAATAACTTCCAATGTGTCTGCCAAATTTGAAGTCGGAAGATTTATTTTTGCGGTGAAAAGAACGAAGAGAAGATGAACAACCAGACGGACGAACATGGTTAAATCGATTCGGAATTTGGTGCTGATCAAAAATATACATACTTTTTGAGGTATCCGCGACTATGTTCTGTTCGTTGCAAACTTTTTGACAAAATGAATATACCCGCCCCTGCATCCTTCGATAATGGGTATAAAAATCAAAAAAAAAAAAAAAAATATTTTAAAACATTTTCAGAGAATAAATTAAATTCAAATAACGCCAGAAAAAGATAAAATTGAAAAGTTGCTTAACTAGCAAAGAAAAGATACACAACATTACCAGACAACTATTTTATATAAATATTTTCTTATTTTCCAACGTCTGTCTCTTTAAAAGCCCGAAAGCCTGAAATGCATCCATTTTGTATTTTCAATTAGACACAAAGACCTTGCTTTCACGTCACCTCCCCAAAAATAAAAAAAAAAAAAACAAAGGTCAAAACGTGCGACATTGTCAATGCGTACGCAAATTACCGGCAGAAGGTTGTTCTGTGAAGGGTGCACCACCGTAATGCTTCTCAAGGTACTCTTACCTTTAGATAACATTTTATTCCGTTAAAAAAATTAAGTGTTTTAATCAAATCATGAAATGCTTTCAATCCACAATCGAAAGAAGCTAATCATTATACGACCGCAACTAATAAACAAAAATTAAAATACACGCTCAACGAACGAACGTATTTAGAGATACACTTTAAAAAACAAAAAAAAAAAAAAAAATATTTTTGTCTATGCAATAAAAGCGGTAAAAAGTCACGAAATATTTTATTATAGCATAGCATTTTACGTTATTCTCTTCTGCATTAATTAAATATGATTTTTAAGAAAAGCACAAAGTCATGTATGCTTTGAAGCCAACCCCCAAGGCAGCCAGCCATTGTATGAACCAAATATAAAATCGAATGCGTATCAGTTGGTATTTTTTTTTTCCATTCAACTCTGATGAGTATTTTTACCAAATTCTAGCTAATTATCTATAGGTTTACGAAGATCTCTCTCTCTTATATTTCAGTTAAAATCTCTCACAGGTAGCCCTTATCTTGTTGCCTTTATGGATAATGCTTTATAAATATTGCGAATTTGTGGAATTTCTTCGACATCTGAAAGGGAAGTTAATTGAACAAATAACCATTTCAAAATATTCTCCGTCTGTCAATCACAAAATGATGGGCAAGGTTAGAACAACATTTTATAGTTCCTCACATATTAGGGTTACCCATAACTAATCAATTATTTTATTTCAGTTATAACGACGCCTTTAAATCTCTAGTGGATTCCGATCCAAGGTTAACTATACGGGAACTATCAAGAAGCCTTAGGTCTACCTGGTCCACCATACGAAGGCATTTAAAAGAACTTGGAAAGGTACATAGACAAAGTAAATGAATTCCACACCTGTTGTCTCAGGCCAATAAAGATCTTCGGCGAACAATTTGCAATTCCACGCTCACCAGACTAAGCAGAGATCCATTTTTGTCTAGGATCGTAACTGGAGATGAAAAATGGATCCTTGATGATAACATAAAGCGATCGAAACAATGGTTGTCTGCAAACGAGAGACCTCTTCCAACCCCTAAACCAACCCTATTCTTGAGAAAGGTGTTATTATGTATTTGGTGGGATTGTTTCGGTATAGTGCATTACGAATTATTGAAACCTGGGGGACTGTTACTGCTGACCTGTATTGTCATCAATTACAACGGTTACACTCCGCACTCATACAAAAAAGACCAGCTTTAGTGAACAGAAAAAGTGTGATACTCCAACAAGATAATGTCCCTCCTCATGCAGAGAAGATTACTCGAGAGAAAATTAAGCAGTCCGGCTGAGAACTTCTACCGCACCCTCCATACTCTCCAGACCTAGCACCGTCGGACAACCATCTGTTCAGATCACTGGACCATTTGTTACGAAATAAAAATTTTAATTTCTTATCCGATGTCCAAACGCACCTTGAGTTATATTTTAAGTCAAGCCCACTCCAACTTTTTCAAGAGGGGAGTCAAGGTTGAACTTTTGCAGGAACGATGGCAACCAGTCATCGGAAACGACGGTGATTACATAAACGATTAAAAAATAAAAATGTCATGTCAAAAAAACATTTTGTCTATGAATGCAAAATAATTGATTAGTTATGGGTCCCCCTAATATATTTGCCACATATTAGTATCGATAAACTTGCTTACACTATCCAACTTCCTTATATGCTTTTTATTTTCAATATTCTGCAGAAGGATGCAACGTTTCGTGAAGAAATGGTTTCTTTACCGCTTGCCCGCTTTGTGGCATTTTCTAAAATCGCAATATCTCTTCTTTTGTATTATTTGTATTTTATTTAGATAAATATTCGAGAAGATTCCGACTTTGTTTAAACAAAATTAAAAGAATTCTTTTTATATATTTTTCATAAATAAAATGTTTACATATAACGAGTTGATTGATATATGGACCAATTTCATAACGACGACGAGTGTTAAATTGCTTGTCACGCTTCTCGCGTCTTGACTACCGGTAGATAATTGTATGGTAATTTTGTATTTCCGTTTGTATTTCGGAGAGGTACGCATCGGAAATTCAATACATTCATCGTTGGTCTAAGCTTTCGAACGGATTAAACCCCGTTTTAAATACCCCGGATTAAATACCCGTTGATGTGTCTACACATTATTGAAATTCGACAAATTGTAGGAACTCAGAACAAATATTGCAAACATGAGACACATAATGCCAGCTGATTTGCAAGTATTAACTATGAGTCAGTCCGTCTTCACATGTGACTATCAAGCTAATATAAAGTTATTCTTAAAGACTTTTACGAAAAAAAAAAAACAACAGAAAAGTCAAAGTACGCTTATGCCTTAATTTACACGGTTTTCTTTCCAAAAAAAAAAAAAAACAATCACTCTTCGTCGCTACACGATTCTAAAGAAATAATGCCTTAATAATTAGCTGAACAAAATTGAATTAACCGATTTATGACGAATTTTTTTTAATTACTCATTAGCTAATGGACTTGATTATAAAATAAAAAATTCATTCGTTCAGGGTACTACAACCTAGGCGGTGTCGGGCATATGTAAAATATGGAAGAGGTTTCCCCTTTTTTCCAATAGAATGTAAATTTCTTGTCGAGAGGACACCTCTTCTTTTGAGGTTATCTACGTAGGCACTGATTTTTCATTATGGACCTAATCCTTATCAGAAGGCGTAAGCCGTGGTGTAGACAGTGTGATGCATAACACATATTAACTCGGCTGTAGCTAAGATTCCCTAGACGAGTTTTGCCGTATGGTGCGAAATGCTGAAAAATTACAATATCACGGATTTTTGTGTAATGCGTCAGATTTTTGACGATCGATTGCATCGATATTGTTGTTTTTATGGTGGTCCTACTCTACTTCCAACTCACTGCGCAAGTAGAGGCCCTATCTTCTTCTATCCTTCTTAAAAAGGTCAGTGCTTCGTCTAGTCGGAATCATAATTATTTATGTTTTGCTTGCCATACTGCAGCGCGCAGTATAAAGGTTCTCGCGTTTGACGTATTGTTGGCATAAGGCCTAAACTTTCTGCAAGTTGTACTACCTGAAGTAACTCAAACATGGGCGTTTCATTTGGAGAAATCGCAGGTTGCCAAAAAACTGTCATCTCTTTATCAACGCAACGCTTCAGAACTGTATAATACAGTTTCTTATAGTATTTCCGGACAGTGATCCGTCTGATAGGTATTTGCGAGAGACCGAGATCTCATTACGTACTCTAACTCTCTTTTCGAATTTATTTCTCAATACCATCAATATTGTGTTGCCCGGCCCCAGTCGTAAGATAAACAGATGGATGGTTACAGAGATTGGGGACTGAACCGGTTGCCCTAGTCAAGCAGTATATAGAAAAGATAAACCTTTTGAGAGCATTTCCATGCCGCCATGATGAGGATAAAAATATGTTTTCATAAAACGAAAAACATTGGAAGACAACACCAAGAAATGTAGTTCATTATTAAAGAGGGAGAATAATTTTGAATAATTGAACTTTTGTAGGAATTATTATGGCATCGGAATGATTTTTATTTTATTTTTCATCCAAATTTAACTGTCGACGAATATTTACCTGTAACAGTGCGCAATTTGGGGGCTATGTGTGCTTTCCTTAGTAGTAACTCAAATATGTGCCAGAGATGACGTGAATATTTTTCAAGGTTAAGAAAAAATCGAGAAGAGCAGCACTGTGCACGATTTTTTTTTTTTGTATTGCATTTTACACTGGTTGGGTATCAAAGATTCGCCTTAAGGCATTCATAACTTTCTTATTTATTTCTTTTATTTTTGTTGTGCAATAAACATATTTAGCAAACAGCATTGAATTAATTCTCTGACGCTTTCAAGAACCTCGATAAAAACGTATGTAAACAAAAGAATATTTATTTATAGAAAGAAAGAAGAAAACAAAAACCAATAAAAGGAAAAATATGTACTCAATGAGATAAGATTCGCAAAAAAAAAATTTTGCACGAATTTAAAAGTAAAAAAAAAATAAATAAATAAATTAAAAAAAAATCATGCACGAATTGCTTATTTGAAAGATTACTATTAATATGTCATGTTAAAGAATCAAATCAAGTCATCTAATGTTTTGTTTGAAATGGCAAGACATTGGCTATCAAAATCTCGGACACCCTTAATACGTTAATTGCCAAATGTTAACCCGTGAGCTATGTTTCCCTTGGGTCGGGGCTGTAAAAAACGCGAATTCACCGACATTTCAATCCACTTACCTCTAAAAACGCCCTTCACTTAAAATCAATCTAATCATTAATCACACACATAGTAAATTTAATAGATTTGTGTGTCCGTCTTTTAAAGTTCACTACACCACACCAAAAGGAAAGCGCAATTACAGCTCTCCGGACCACTTGGTACAGTATTTTCCGCGAAAACTTAAACCTGATTAAGCCCAAAGCCTAAGGTGAAAGTTAATATAATTTTATTCGCGTTGTAGTGGCCACGAGAAGCGGAAAGCAAGCGCTTTTGCTATTCTCGCAAACAAACGAATGTTCAAAAGTTTTGAACTTGTTCAAGTCTAAGATTCTATGCAAATTCAAAACCGATAACCGATAAATATTAAGTAGTCACACTGCAAGTACAATACGGTCGAACCTGCTTTTGTGTGTCTTTTTATGCTATTCTTTTTGTGCGATATGATTTATCCGACACTTTACCCGACCTTAGTGCGATTCGTTTTCTGTAACTTTCTTTATGCGCTATTTAATAGGAATATTTTTAGCGAATGGTCTTATCAAACTCACATTATCAATAACTTTAGAAATCATGGAGAAGGACAAGAAGAACTGCATTCTACGATCACGGATAAAATATAAGCTGGGATCCAATTTTACAGCACTCTAGGTAAACATTTTCTTAAAATAGGTAACTCGAGAAGAAATTCGAAATTCGAGAACTTCGATCGGCGACCTTTACAAGCAGCTGACCAGCCGATCATAGTCGCAAAAACTTATCACACAATACAAGGGAAAAAGAAAATTAAACGAACTTTAATATCATCAAGTGACGAAAGCGATTACAAATCAATTCATCATAAACTGTACGGGTTTTCGTCTAAAGCCAGTCCTATTAGAGAGGTAGGAAAATTATATTCGGCCACGACCGAGTCGTTTATGCCCAGCACCGTTATTCTAAGAAAAGCTAAAGAAAACAACGAAAAAACGGAACTTCCCAGAAGAAGAATTTCCCACCCAGAAGGAAGCTTCAGAGGCCCCACAAGGTAAGCGAGTTTGTTCGCTCGTCTGGGTAATATCTCTTGTCAACTTCTCCTTCTCCTGGCTGCAAAACGGAAGTTTTCAAAAACATTGCAAGTTCTTGCACGCAATTCGGTTTAGAAAGTGGAAAATGAAACCAGTCAAGAGCCTTACCAAGTAAAGTGAGTTTCGAAAAGAATAAAAATTTGGTTTTATGCTCATTACTCACAACCTACAGCAGATAAATCTATAAATATTTGCAAAATACTAGGAAAAATCAGTCATGCCTATCCAATTTTACAGGGTGTCATAATTTCTTCTTTTTTTTTTTCAAAACTTTTATATAACGCACAGAAGCAAATTTCAAAAATCCGATGATATACATAAAGTCTTGGCTAGAGTCGATTTCGGAATGTGCATAACCTTGCCCGTTCATTCATCTGTCCATCTGTCCGTTCGCACAACTTTATAGTATCTATGGTAAACATTCTCCCGTTTCCGAAAACGAAGACATCGCCTAAAATCTTGCAAAACAATTTGAAAATCCAAGACCCAAACTTTTCAAAGAACACACGCTTACAACGCTCACAAGCTTTTTTAAAAGAAGCTGTGAACACTTTTTTTGCTTCCCCTCTCTCTTACTCGCTGCTCATAAACTACAACAGATACGCGATAAACGTTTCCACAAAATTATTCTACAAAAATAGGAGAACGGTGGTGGGTATAAGGAATTCCGTCACAAACGGAACGTAATTTTCTTGTTTGTTGAGTTTTGAAGATAACGTTCCATTTATTGATGTGAAATGAGTAGAAAGGCTGTAGACACAACAGAATTTTCCAATTTATCTCATTACGGCATTCGAGAAACATATCGCCTCGCAGAGGGCCAAGTTTTTGAAGGAAATTTTCTTCTTTTTTTTTTCATTAGACTGAAAATCTTAATTCTAGTTTTCTCGTAATCGCAAACTAAAAATCGTTCCCGTCAATAATTTCTTTGTTTGAAAAGTGGTACAAATGACCTGGAAAATCTTTAAAAGCCTATGACGACTATTACTGCTACTAAGTTACTCAAAAGGCATCATTTATCTAGATCCGTACATCCAGCTATCCAAAGTGTTAGGTAACTATTTTAGTCGATATATCTTTAAAAAAATTTATTTAGGTTACGTTAAGTTTCCAACATTTCCATTAGACTTTTCTCTCCTGTCGTCTTTATGTGATATAACAAAGTGCTAAGCTGACGTATGAAATCAAAACGATATGAACCTCCACACGATTATCAATAAGTACTGACGACAACAGCAGGCAACAAACAGGAAATGTGGAGAGTTCAAGCAATCTTCGAGTCAAATGTACAAAATTTTTTTAAACTCGAAAACCTACGCAATTTATAATTCTGAACATTGTTGTTAATCTTGTTAACGGGTAAATAACAATATTTTTCTCTATCCCAAGAAAATTGAAAAAAAAAAAAAAACACTACCAACTCAAACAAACAAACAAGAAAGATATGTAAACAAATAAGTAAGAAAACTATTATATAATCGGCTATGACCGATTCTTTTATACCTATCGTCCTATTTATTAATGCATTCTACTATACACACTATGAGTAATGAGCAAAAAAGCCAGTAAGCAGATATTTTCTGCTCCGAGTGTCGTGTGACCTATTCGGCCCATTTCGATTGTGTCTGTCAAATTCAAGGCCGATATCTTAAATTAAGTAAAAGTAAGACTGTGAGAATATTAAATACCCAGGTGGACTGACAACATGATGGACAGAGGACGCTCGTCTTCAGTTGATTCGGAATTTGATATTAATCGGAAACAAATATTCTTTATGGTGTATTTTGAAGCTCCCCGTCCGAGTGGTGTAAGATTTTGTGACAAAACGAATACCGCCGCTTTCCTTACCTTTCGGTGATAAGTGGAACAAAAATGTGAAATAGAAAAACTTTTCAAAAATTAACTTTAACAAGACATGCATGCACAACTCAACCGCAAAACAATTCTTTATACCTAATCAACGAAGAAAAAACTTCAAATTTATTTATGGTAATGAGAATTTATATGACATTTATTTAGGACGTGGGTGATATAAAGATCCCGTTGTTTGATCTCAAGACTTCCATCATAATAAAATTGTTTAAAAATAATTGCTTGCGATGATGTGGAAAATGCTTTGCATGTGGGATATAATTCTGTTGTGTTGTTTGTGCAATACTGATATTTATTGAACATAATTAATGGAAAGTTTGTTCACTTTCCATGCTAACAATTACTTCTATGAATTCCTTACTAACACTACTACAATATAATGATTTGAAACTTACCCTGAGCATGTTTCTGCCGTAGTTTGTTTAGTATATTTGTAGCATCAAAACCTGCGTTATCGCACAATTGTCGGGGAATCACTTCCAAAGCTTTAGCAATGGCGGCGATTAGCAACTGCTCCTTTCCAGCAATAGTACGAGAATAGTCGCGCAAAATTTTCGAGAGATGCATTTCGATAGCACCGCCACCTGGAATAAACCGATAAAAAAGGATAGCATTTTTCTATTATTTACTAGATTAAATTCTTCAATTTCTTAATAGACTTAGTAGAAGCTTTCCGCAAGAGTTCACAACTCGTAAAAATTGTATACACTTTTAAAATAACCTCCGCGTTTTGCTTGCACTATAACGGAGTAATTTTTCGCAATTTCAGCAGCACTTTCGCTTACACTAAACGTGCTATGGGAATTAGTATGTGGAACGGCTTACACGGCTGCGAACTGTGTTTTACATTTTCATACCTTCTACAGTGAATGCTCACCGAATACATACAGACTAAGCCATATATATATGTATGACCAAGTACACGAAAAGCTGTCCCCTGTTCATGTGACAGGGCGAGTATCAGAGAGAACAGAGTCCGATCGATAAGTGTTATGGCTTTACCGTCTGACCACTTATTATAAAACTACGACCAAAGAAAACTCTACCGCCTTTGAGATTTGAACCTGTGCACTACTCGGCTACTCAGGCGGAAGTCTTAATATATTTTCATAAGCAAGAATACCGGCAACGGTAATAATAAAAACGCACGCAAAACAATTTCAGAACATTGCTGTTAATGTTTTGCGTTTGAAAAAAAAAATGTAATAAAAAGGCTTGAAAATGACTGTTCTCTTCTTCTTCTTAATATATTTTCACAAACTGGATTTGAATATCCGCAAGCGGAGTAATAAACACACACACACAAAATGGCTGGCAAAACGGAAAAATTTCAGAACATTGCTGTTAGCTTTTTGCGGTTGAAAATAAAATTAAATAAAAAGATTTCAAAATTACTGTTTTTACATAGAGGACAAAAGACTGACGCTTTCAAAATTCATAAAAATATTTACAATTTCTATATAAATCGAGTCAAAGAAAAATATAACTTTTTATTTACCTAAATTTCTCATGTCCGCTTGCCTTAAGGATGGAGAGAGAGAGAGAGGAAGAGAGCCCACCCCATATAACGACCCTCTAAACTAACTACAACTCTGGGCTAGATGTGCCGTTCAGATAAAAATTTTTTATTTAAAACCCACTGTGTAATTATTTTTAAATTCATTTTCACCAAGCGAAAGATTCTGTATTCGTCAAGAATCATGACTGACCGTTAGGTTTGACCGGCTGACATATACTGGTATCACGACCGCTGACTAGTCATAAAAGAGGACAATGGGTATTTTCGTTATTCCGATTTTGTGATAATTTTGGTATTCCGAAGGAAGGGTCATAAGAAAACAGTTAGTCAGAAACAGTTAGATCACAGAGGGCAAAATTCCATGTGACTTGTGTAATGTTGCCCAAGGTACAGCAATTAATCTAATTTAGTATGACCGCGAAATTGACACGAATGGAAAAAGTATCCAATATTAGCTTAGGTGACTCCGACTGTGCTACGACTGTGGAATATTTAAAATGAAGCAGAAGACTTTGAGCCACTTAAAGTGTCCAATTAATATAAGCAAAATATTGTTATCTATGAAACGGAAGCATGTGAATGTTGACGATGATGGGATAGAGGGCTGGGATAAGGCAAAAACTAGTCGTATATAACTTTTTCTTATTCCTTAGAATTTCCTTTTTTAAAATTTTCAAAAGAGGCTAACGGCATGACCACGTTTATTTATTTATTTATTCCTTTCTGCTTCTTCTTCTTGTTTTTTTTTTTTTGTTTCTTCTGAGTCATTTACAAGTTGTTGCACTTTTGCAACCATTCAAGCAAGCAATCAAATGCTTTTTTTTTTCGTACACATAAGTTTATTTTTGGGTCATCAAAAGCACTACAACGCATTTTGTGCATGCATGCAAAGGTTTCCTACTATGGTCAATACAAGAAATTTGTAATCAAAATTTTATGGCAAGAGATGTAATTAAACTGAAAATGTAAAGAGAAACGAGAAACGAGAAAAACGAAGATAAGGTAAATAAATAAACTGGCTACGTGTTAATTGGAGACGTGGGTGCCTATAAGTGAATGGAAAAATTCTAACCACATTATAAGCGGTAACCCTTCCTTACGCAGCGAAAATAGTTATTCCGAAATTTCATTTGCCATTTACTTAAAATTATTTCAGTCTCTTATCGAATTAAGTACGATTCACATATTCAAGCCTTAAGAATATCTTTATGCGACAGCAGATAAACAGTCCGATCGAAATCGATATCGTTAATAAATTTCTGTTCCGAAATGTTTTCTTTTAAAAATAAAACTTTTTTTTTTTTAAAATTAATTTATTTAATTAATTAGTAATTGCAGTGAAAGAAATACCACGAGCGAGAATGCGTTAAAATTTCCTTTACTTGAAATAACGAAACATTGTAAACAAGTGCATAAAAATAGATCTTTCTTTCACTCTTTGCAACGTTTCGCGAAAATTATTTCGTAAACTTTAAAAATAAAACTGAAATGAAAGCAAAGTTATGCAAATGAAAAAAAAAATATTATTATATATAACGAAATTGATCGACTCTATACCCCCGCCTGCCGTTCGGGTCATGTCTCAAAACTTTGGATTAAAGAAGATAAAGAAACTAAAGAGAAATGATTAAAAACAATTTAATGTAAAAAATATTTGACTCAGTTTTTTTTTGGGAAAATGTCGAGGTCGCAAAAAATAAGATAGAAACTAAAAATTTGGCACATGCCTTCCTATAGAGGCCAAGCGGACCGAATGAATGAATGTTGCCTGCATGTCGAAAAAGCTCTACAATTTTTTCTTAATTTTGCCAATAACTTACAATCTCCTGAAGACATATCCAGGGAAATGTAACCAAGATAGTCGTCAGAAGCATGTACAAGGCCAGCTCTACAATTGTCCTGCTCGGTATACTAACATCTTCTCATCCACAATTAAATTCTTTACTCGTTATGTATTTTCATGCTGTCAGGCAAGAGAAAAATTCGTAGCGTTTCTTCGTCTCAATTTTACAAACAACCTTAACAGCGCTATTTAAAAGGAACTTTATTAAGTCAAATATGTCCCGTTTTACTGCATACTTTTTTGCCAACTTTTTCATGGAAGTATTCGATCATTATAGAAATTCTGGCATTTCTCGGTGAAAAAGTGAACCAAATAAGTTTTGCAGGCCGTCTAGGGTAAAGAGTGGAAACAACCGTCTGCCCAATTCACGACGAACGATTATCTTTCAATCTTGTTCGCCAAAAAAACCCTGCCTTACTAAGCTACGGGGTCTCGCAATTGTTTATGCCGTACCATCACTTTCGCACTTTATTATAGTATGCGGGTCGTTATCACTTTCTCCAAACAGTTTCAGAGTTCTTTTCGGTTTTGGCAATTTTTCACAATGAAAATTCGTCTCTTTACATTTTACGCTCTTTAATATTTCACTACTTAAGTTCAGATCGGTGTCAAACTAATACTTTTTACTTGATTATGTTAATGGTCAGTTCCGCTGGTTAGAAAAGGTCTCATAAAATGAATGGATTTTGTCGATCTTCTTTTGTTTTCCATCAATGCATCAGAGCAGAGGCACAGGGCCAGAAGCCACTCCCAATACTCGTAAACTCAATTTTCGTAAAGCTTCTTCCCATTTTTCCCTCCTTTGAAGCGTTATCCCCTCGGTCAAAGGGTAGTGTCAACTAAGAGCATTTATTATGAACTTCAAACTCATTTTCAAAATGCGATTACTTTTGACTTAAGTTACTAAAAATGTTGCAATTTATTTCAAACTCTGTGTAGGGTACTTTAACAGAAATTGTTTCATCACAAAGTTACGAGGCTCTGAAGTGTCAACTAAATCTACAAAGAAAAACCCATCTGTTACCCATCAATTGCTTAGTCTGTTCTTTCAGCTCTGGAAGAACGTATTGTAAAATGGATTTTATTTTACGGATCTTCTCGATGTTGTCTCAAATGTCCTGAAATTGTAGCCATCTTGAAATTTAGCCCAGAAAAGCCCAGGCAATTGGAATTAGATAATAATTTAGGCGAAACATTATGCTGTTGCGCAATATTCGAATTATTTAATCCAAGTTTAAACCAAGGTCTCTCTCATTGATAAGCGAACGCTAAAAACATTTGAAATGTAAACTTCAAGCAAGGAGATGATTACTAAAAGAAAAGCTGGGCAAATCTTCATTCTACCATAATGGCAGATTTGTCCACTTTAAAGAAAGAAATACTTGAGCTACCACAGCATTTCTTTAAATTCTAGAGCGGGGAAGCCTGACTAAGCACGGAGGCTAGGTGACGTGAAATTCGCAAATCTCTGAGTTATCTTCTCTTCTTTATCTTAATCTTATCTTCTCTTAATCTTCTCTTCTTCTCTTATTCTGCATATCTTCTCTTAATTCTGCATAAGAAAATTGAAAATCGCAACAAAGTGAGAAAACTATACTCGCCTATAATGGGTCTATAATATGCGTCATCTCACACCAATACATATAAAATGCAACGCCTCAAATGTTGCACAGATATCTTCGATAGATTGGATGGCTTTTTGTATAACGCGAACATGTGAATAAGTTGATGATGTCCATCTTTGCTGCCGACATGGTGTTGTGTAATCGAAGACTAACTAATGGAAAGCAACTAAGCAAAGGTTCCGATCTTAATTTTCCCATCGTATAAATGATAATCAAATAAGCAGATCAAGATGTATACTTGATATACTTTCCCCGCATCTTGTTTTTTTTTTGCATGAGCAAAATGGCAAAAATATATCTTTCCTTTTCTAGTTGATGTAGCATAAAAAATATTCGTGGAAGTCTAGAGTCTATTACAAAATAAATAGTCTTTAAAGCGCTAACAAAAAGATTTTCAAATTACTATACGGAGTTCGCTGTGTGATGAACGCGCTCATCTTAAGGCGGATATCTTCCACTTAATTCACTATCTTTTTTTCTCAACTTTTTGTTACAAGCGCAATGTGTTAAGGGAATATTATACAAAAAAAAAAAGAAAAAAAAAAAGAAAAAAAAATAAAAATTGTTTATAATAAATAGGTTTTGTAATAATTGTTCATTTGTTAGCCAAGTAAATTTATGAACGTTGACGGCTAAAGCGGAAAAATAACAACCTTTATTTTGTGTACCCGCATGTAAACACACACACACACACACACACACATACACAGGTCGACGCATATGGTTTGAAAATTGTAATATTTCATGACACATTACAATAACAATCAATAAACGAGCGAAAAAGAGAAGCATGTAATCACATAAACAACAAAGCAACAATTGTGGATACTTTTTTGTTGAGTTTTTTTTTTTTTTTTGCAAAATAAATTAAAGTAAAAAATTGCAATAGATAAAAAAGAAAAAAACTATAAAAAGAAATAAATTAAATTTCAAAAAAGAGAAAATAAGAAGACTACCATACTAGTCCTGGATGGCGAATCTTGCGCACCCTCCACATCCACTGGTAAAGGAAAATTTTTGCAGTCGTTTTCTTCGCCTAGACAGACTGATTGATATCATATTTTATTAAGTTATATTTTTTCATATAGACATGACACATGTATGTAGGGTACATTTACAACAACACATCATGCTTGTATTTAAAAGTAAAAAAAAAAAATCTCATTTTTCATCAAGAAGAAAGAAATTTATTCATTTTCATCCAGAATATGAAAAGTGAATGCTGCTCCCCGTTTATCTTAAACGCTCCTTGCTTGTTATTCTGCTTCTTTCTAAATAATTCTTCCTAAAGTGTATATATATTCCTGATTATTCAGAGTATTTTGAGTGGATTTATCTGTATCCGCCGCTATCCACTTTTTGTATGATCTGTCGCTGGAGACTAACTGTTTGCATGGTAAGGTGAAATTTGAAATTCTTAGCTGGTCGTCACAATTCATTTGCGAAAATTGCTATGATTGCCAACGACCACGAATGGAAAAGCAAGTCAAGAAATGTAACTTGCAAGATAAGATATAGAAAGTATTGAAATAAAAATTCCCATCAATATTCGTTCGGGCTGCATGGACTGACGGTTTCAGGTAAACCGAAGCATTTCCTTTATGCTTAGTGCAGTAAATTGATTTGCCAGACCCTGAAACCTATGCATGATTCGATGTCAACAATAAATTTCTTCCCCCCTTTATAAGCTTTTCGAAAAAAAAAAGCCGATCTAAAATTAATAATTATTTTTAATTATTTTCTGCTTTATTTTAATTTAAATTAAACGTATTTTTCTCGCTTCTCAAAAATCTTATTGGCTTCAATTTTTTTTCGAAGCTTTTTGGTCTACATTTCTAATGAATGAACACAAGTCAAAGTTTTCCAGGCATAAGTTGTCGATACAATTATTATGAAATTTTTGTTTTTGTTTTTTAATTAATTGGGATGCGTTGCAGTTCGATCGGATCGATTAAAATAAAAATCTGTCGTGAAGAGATTCGTCAAAAAAAAACAAATGATTTTAAATTTCAAACTTTAATTACAATTTTTGTGATGTTAATAATTGAAACAACAACAACAACAACAACAACAACAACAACAACAACAACAACAACAACAACAACAACAACAACAAGTAATTCAGGACCAGAAAAGATTCACATATAGAAACATTTAGAAACACTTTTAGAGTTGAGCAATGTACCGTTAAATTCACTTACCTTACGTTCTATTCTGACTTAAAAATATCGTTCATCCGTTCCGTTAAGTAATAAGTCCACAAATAAATTTCCTAGTTTAAGATTCGTCCCTGTAGAAAATCAATCTCTGGTGCAATCAATATTTTCGAAATATCAGGTGCAGATAACTTAGTCGCTTCTTCGTAACTTTAATCGCTTACAAAATGTTGGCCAGACGGATGTCATTTACGCCACCCCTTTTTTTATATCTTTCAACGGAGGGTGAGTTATATTCATTTTTGTCAAAACGTTTGCAACGCTTAGAAGGAATCTACACAACGCGCAGAAATAAGTTTTAAACCCCCACAAAGTATATAAATTGACCGGTTTCAAATTTGGAATGCACCTAAGCAAGTGCGACTATCTGTCCGTCTGTGCAACCGTGTAGTATCTGTGGTAAACACTTTTAGAAGTCACCTAAACTTTTCCGAGCACATGCCTGTAACGCCCATGCGCCAAAAACTTTTATTATGATAATAGAAAAGATTAGCCACGCCCACTTGATATTAGAGAGCATGACAATTTAGTACTTCTACTTTTTTTGCCTTTATTAGGATAACAGTGACGGGTATAAAAAAGAATCGGTTACAACTGAATATAATTTTCATATTTGTTCTGCTTTGAACTGAATTAAATTGGAAAAAATGGAGCTGAAGCTGGGGAAACGACTCAGTTAGCTTCGAATGAATATGCGACACCCTATCAAATAGTGAGGAAGTGCTTTGCGAGATTTCTCTCAACAAAAACAACTTAGGAAGTGATTTCCAGTTTAGACTTGCAACACTTCGACCGATTTCGAAATATGCTCCAGACTTGTCTTCTTCTGATTAGCATTGGTTTAGATCGGCAGCTGACAAAAGTGGAATATGTGCGAAAATGTGCCGATAATTATTTCGATTCGTAATCGACAAGCTTCTGTCGCGCGGCCATCCCCACATTACCCGCGAAAATGGCGCAAGACCATAAGTAATGATGATGGCTAGAAGACTGTTATTAAGCTTTCTAGCACATACGTTTTTAGTATCCTCTCTTTTTTATTTTTTTAATCAAAATTATATACGGGGCACTAAAACGAACGCAGTTCATTTCTTTTTCAACTTCTTTAGCCGTATGGAGACTATTTTTATATAAAAATGTTGTTAAGCTTTTCCGACAATTTGAAATTTCGCCATGCGCCCCCCCGCAGGTAGTTTGTTCACGAAATCGTTCTTGCGGCCGCATGGCCGATTCAAGAGATCAAGAGATCAAGATCAACTCAGATCAGAGAATTTAGTTACAATTTCGAGTATTAAAAATTAAAACAAACAATAAGAGAATGTTCGCCGATATTGTAAAATAATTCCGGAATTCAAAATTTTATTTTCAATCAAGTTTAAGTTTGCTTCTAAATGAGTTGAGGTTGCTAGACAACCAATAAACAAGTGCCGCCATAGTATTTTTGCATATCCAAGAGGTAATTGACTGTGAGAGCATCTCCCATCATAAACAAATTAAACTGACACCCGCTGCTTTTCGAATAAAACAAATTTCAATCAATACTGTGTATGTTGCAAAAATGTACTTCGAAATCAAAGCACACTTGACACATAATGATATACACTGCAAATTATTATTATACGGTAAGTACGCGTAAACATATATATACGCGATAAAATCTTGCCGCGTTTATCATTATCGGGTTTATGGTAGAAGTTACGAAATAATTAAAATTTATTAAATTTACTTCGCTTCAACAACTATTTCATAAATGAATCCATATTCCATTAATATATTAAAAATGTATATTATATTTTCGGACAAGTAAATAAAATAAAATTCAAAGTGCCAACCATTCATAGTGCAAAGCGCGATCACAGACTTACTTGACGACTTCTGATAAGTATACAGAATAGAGCAAAATTAAGGAATGGCATAGGAAAACTAATAGAATAGAATAGAAGCCTAACAATAATTGTTCGCCAGTTAGTTGTTTTCATGGTCTAAACTTAAGCTCAAATCTTTTACAAACTATGAGAAGAATTGAAGCTGAAGAAAGATGACAATCTTTCGCTTGGATTATATTCAAAAAAGTACCAAATCATGTACTTCACAGTGCATCAACTTGAAAGGGTGTAGGGTATAAAAATTGCAGCTTGTAAATAAAGGCCTTGTACATAGAAAACGCAATAGCAACGGCAAGCGAATACATTCATTACAACAATAACAATAAAATTAATGCTCTTACATGTGTATGTGTGCTGAATAAGATTGTTGTACCCACACGAAGGCACAAACAAACACCAACTACTTGACTTGTACTGCATAGCACCGCAGTAATAGTAGGGGGTCAATAAACTTGTCATGGATACACAGCACACACATATACAGCAACTTACTAACGTACCACACGCAGAACACAAATGATTGCACACATTGATAAAGAAAACAACATAAAGCCATAGACATAATAGGCACATACAGGGGCGCACGTATACATTTAATGTACAACAACACGTATATGCAGTTTTGCTTGTTTTTTCTTCTTTTTCTTTTTTTTGCCTGATATTGGTTTCAGTAGTATTCGTATCGGTTTACTATAGCTGGTGTTAGTGGTGGCGTCAGAGCTGGTTACAACAGCGCGGGCTGGTATACACTTTAGCTATTTTTTCTTCTTTTTTTTTTCTTTTTTATTAGTTATTGCAAAGCACTAAATACATACTTAGATAAAGACATACATACATACATACATACATACATATATATATATATATATACTACATATATATACACTACTACAACAACATATATATATGACTACATGCAAAGCAATGTATGATCAAAGACTACGGATGTGTTTATAGAGAAATAGATACAAAAACTTTGTCACACACGTAGCCTGAGCTAATAAGAGGGTTTTAACTTTTCATTAAAATGTTTTTCAATCATTTATACTATATATGCAATATTTTAGGAAATTTTTTCATATTTTCATTAAATTTTTTTATTAATTTCAATTTAATCAACAAGCTTTAAAAAAACAAAAAAAAAAAAAAGAAAAAAAAAAAAAAGCTAATGCCAGTTGTATATGTAGACAATATGAAGGGGTTGATAACAAATTTACTTAAGTGTGGTTTATTTGCCTAAGCATTCAATTGCTCCAATTCTACAGCAATCTAAATTACAAATAGCTTCCCACTAGTTGTCTATCTGTCATTCCGTCAGTCAACTAGTTAGCCTACGTATAATCGAATTAAATGCATACACATATCTGTGTGG
This sequence comes from Glossina austeni, assembly GCA_000688735.1. Taxonomy (NCBI): domain Eukaryota; kingdom Metazoa; phylum Arthropoda; class Insecta; order Diptera; family Glossinidae; genus Glossina; species Glossina austeni. The sequence continues at coordinate 299,090 of KK502551.1, forward strand.
TGGTTGAAGCTTTTTATCAATAACACGACACCAAGCAAAAAACTACGAGCGATAACACTTTTAAATAAAAATAAAATACAATCACACAAAAGAAAAAAAAAAAGACGGCTTCATAATAAGAAAAAAAACATGTAAGTCCTTTCGAGTGGTGTGTCATCACCGCAGTAGTGTGTAGAGATAAGAATAAATTTAATTATATTTTTGTATCATAAACTTATGACAGGAAAAGCCATTGAAAAATCCCAACTATTAAAAAATAAGCGAACACATATCGTAAAGCAGGGAGTGGGTCACCTATTATTTGCTGAAAAGAGTTCCGTTTATACATTTATTATGCTTGAGAGCGGGCCCATAAATAATCGAAAAATCCCAGTTCTAAGCTAAATTGACTAAAGTCGTGTAAAGAAAAGCGCGGATCTTACAAAAATTAATTTATTACTTTGTCATCTTGAACCAAAAGTGGACAGACATGTATAGATGTTGTATGGATGGACCGCCGCACTCTTATAAAACCTATTCGTATTTTCAGTAATGAGCTGCCAGGTTGTAGTTCAATTTCTCGTATTCTCGTAATCGTGTGTGCGTGCTTGTAGATAACTCGCGCCAATTCTTGTTTTAAATTTAAAACTAGTCTTGGCCAAGACTTTGATTTTCAGCATAATATTTTTTGTTTCTCGTGACCAGATTAGATTCATTTTCAAGCTTGATTTGTGACTTTTTTGCTGAGAACATACAACACAGTTATCAACTATTTATCTCAAAAGTTTTTGATCAAGCGATTAAATAGTCTGAGCAAGGAATAGGACTAAATATAAGGAAATACATATAAATTATATGGGGATTTTGATGCTTGCTTTGTATGCGTAGGACGTTGAAACACGAGGATGCATCCAAGATATCTGCATGTGTTCTCCACGGTCCTCTTCGCATCGGGATCTGATTTTATTAGCAGCAAATTCCAAGTCATTGTTCAGACATGGAATTTGGGGAAAAGTGACCTCATTTGCGAGCAAGAACACCTGTGCTTACTTCGCTCACCATCATCATCAAAGCTGCAGTAACGAGGTATTAATAAATCTCGTAGACAATCAGATTCCCTTTGGCTTCACCTTTACATGACAACTACGGTTCCTCTTCACTCAAATTACCACAATTGTCTTTATGTTGAAATTCAAATTCGTCATCGCTTTTTCTGGTCAGATATCCCTCTAAAACTGCCCTCCCCTCAATACATTCACTTTTTCCTTCAAATTCTTATCTTCTTGCTGAATATTTCATTAATTCATTTATATTGATAACGCTTCGCTCCAAGAGTCGTTTCTTGGCTTAGTCTGTGTTTAGGTTTAGAATTGCAAATCCTTTCCTGTTTAATCCTTAGGTTCTCACATAATTTAGTTTTCAAAGGGGGTTATAAAAGTCTCAAACTGTTCTTCTCTTAACTTAAATTTGCAATCCCTTGGGATTCGCAGATTTACACGACTTTAGCCCTCTACCACTGCATTTACGTAAGTTTGGAATTCCAGAACACATATCGATACATCTATTTAGAGCCTCCAAAACACTTACACGCTACATCGAACCTTCGGATGACACTTGTTGTGATGAGAAGAAGGCTCTACAACCTAAAGCAAGGCGCACTATCCAAAAGTACAACGAATTTATTATGCGACAAGAAACACAATTCTCTTCTCTTCTCTTACGCATTACAGATAGAAATTAAAAACGTGACTATTATGAGTAGAGCATTGTACTAAACAAAAGCTACCGTCGTTACGTAGTTTTTGTCAATGTAACCTGCCCGGCCGTGTCACTACAAAATTCGAAGAGTGGGTAACTGAAAACAAGGTTAGCGTCTTGTCATCTTTCACTTGAGATTTCTGGAATTGATTTTGATGGAATATAGAAAATGGAATCTAAAGGCACTCTATTCTAAATTTCTTTACCATTTGTCCTAGACTGGCAATAGGACCTTGTACTCTTGTTGCCATACTCTTCCTTTCATTCAGGGATTAAAAAAAGTTTTTAGCATTTTTAATATTTTGGCTCGTTGCCGTTGTGATCGATTACTCAAAGTTTTTATCGAGTTACGCAAGGTCGAAGACATGATTGAAGAACTGAAGCCGAACAAATCCGCCTATTGTAAGGCATCACTCACTCACAAATGAAAATTCTAATCACATCCCTATGATGAGTAGAAAAAAAGTTTTTGACGAACTCAATGTCAAATTTATATAAAATAAAATTGACGTTAATTGGGGGGAAAAAAAAACTTTTTAAATGAAATAAATGAAAAAATTTATATTGTGGCCGAATATCTTATACTCACTAACTTTGTTTAAGGGAAAAACCGCTAAACACTAAAAACAAACTAAATTTCGTTATTTAAAATGCTGAGTAGCTATGGCCGACTTTGGCTGGTAAGATGATCGCAAAAGTACACACGGAAATTTTTGTCCATACGTCAGTTGTAGTCTAATGATCAAAATTCCCAAGATTTCTTACTTCTGAAAACAGAGACGTTGCACTGTAGAGGCGAGTCCTTTGACAGATTATCCATGCATGCGTGGATTCCAAAGTTTTTGCAAATTTAAAGTTGCAATCTTCCTTTTAGCGAATCGGAGAATGTTTCCAGCAAACGTAGCATAGATGAATAGGCATCGATTCGAACCGCGATTTGATTAAAAATATATATACTTTTGAGGACGTCTGAAGCGCTCTGACAAAACGAATATACCACCAACCTTCGGTAGTTGGTGCGAGAAGGCAATAAACTTGTCACTTGCTGATGAAGGTAATGCTTGATTATGGTTATTAAATATCTACATACATATACGATTTAAATTTCTTGTTCTATGAATGTAATGAAATCCATACGGTATACGTATATGAATATCACTCACTAATAATGGCTACAAAATTTGAAATTTACGTTGTTTCAGTCACACAAGAATAAAAATAAGAAATACATTAAGTTGTAGTAAGAGATAATTTTTTTTTTTTTTTTTTTACAAAAACAAATCTAAATAAAGAAACCTAACCTTACACAATAATAACAAATAAACGAGTGCTAACGTTTTGCAAAGTGTTAATTGCATACGTATGCATACAATTCATTATAAATAAAATTTAATTACTTAGGTGTTAGTAAATGTGAAACGCTTTTTTTTATATATATATATATATATATTTAGGCGGAAAACGGACGGTGTGCTAACTTGATCACAGACATGTAGTATGTAGTAACGCATGCATATAACTATCAAAATACCCAGGGTTTCCCAAAGCCAACATCATAGCTAAGCCAAAAAATCAATTTTTGTAATAAAAATTTTCCCTCTTAACACTGTTCGCATTTTAACTTTAAAGACTCGCTAAAGTGATTCGTAAAAATGAGATACTTAGTAACTTGATGTACTCATTAGATGGGATTATGAGACTTAGCAAAGGCTTATAATGCCCAGAATAATCCATCACTGCATCATATAAATCATGGCATCGAACAGCAGAGGCAATGTTTTTAGTCAATGACTTTCGCATGAATAGCGAAATTGATTTCATGTTGGGTTGGGTGCCTACTTATCAGATCATCGAAATCGTCTAGAGAAATAAAAAGGAGTCTTGTGGTGCACCATTCCCCTCGGTCCACACAAAACAAGTAAAGAAGTCGACATTGGTTACGACTCTAGAATTCTATTTAGATATAATTCTGGCCAACAAAGTTTGGATATGGACATAGAAACGGTCGCTATTACCGGGAAAGCTATAAATGGAACAATATATTAATTATCTAAAGGCGATCTGTATGTTATATATGAGATATACAAAATTTGTTGAAACCTTCTTGTGAAATATCAAGTGCTGGTGAGTCTTAAACTCTCTATCCAAACTGTGCAACCTCGCCTCCTTTCTATGTATTGTGGTACAATTACATTATTAGCTGCGTTCCTTGGATGTTTTAAGTTAACTATATTAACTTTCATTGTGTATATATATATATATAAATATGTTATGCTTACTAAAATTATTCTTGCCGAGAGACTTACATTAAAAATGCAAATGCTTGTCTAAATTTTCCATTTTTTGTCTAAATTTGTTTTGCTCCGGTTAGGTTTTTTCTTCGAAACTTTTTCATCAGCTGTTGAACTCATACAGCGCAGCGGCGTGATTTAGCTCCACCCGAAATCAAACTATCCCCAAAATTCAGGAAACAGATTCGCAAATATTTTTTAGCCTCGATTAAAGAGGTAAAACAACAAATGTTATCTTATCTGAGGACACAATTGACGCTTAAAGTGCTGCCAGCCTTTAACAAAATAAAACTCTCCGTGCGATTTATTATCTTCGGAGTGCAATGCTAGCACATTAAGTTTCTTTTTTCCACTCGACAGCATTTGCTCACCTAAGTCTATCTATCCGTCTCTCCGTCCATCTGTCTATGTAAATTTTTTTTCTTATGGATCGCAATTTTTGAGATATTTTGACGACATTTTGTACACTGACGTGCTTTGTCCCAAAGACAAATACTATTAAAAATGGTTTGGATGGATTCACTTTTCCCACCAGTACCCATACAATTGAATTGATTTGAAATTGATATGAAAAATTTTCGAACCCTCTCTAATATAACCGTTCCTATGAAAACTGAATCTTTATAGAGTAAAAAGATAAAATTTTGAATATTTCATAATGAAAACATTTAGTTCATAAATATCAATAAATATTCTTTCTTGGACACCAGCGCATATAAGGGATTCCTTCAACATACGGAATTTCATAGAAAGTCGAGTAAATAACTGTATTAGGTGAAGTTGTGTAGATTGATATCTAATAGTCTGCCTTACCCGACTTTAATGTTCTTACTTGTTTTTTTTTTATCTAATTATTGCTAAGCAAACAATAGATTTGTGTGTTTGTTTATAAATAAAGTTGAGCAATGTAAATGTTTTTTTTATCTATGGGTTATAAAATTGCGTTCTTTTTTCCTTTAAGGGCTGCTATATTACTAAATACAAGTAAATAATAAACAAATAAATTATTTTACAATCATATCACGTTTTAAAAAAAGCTTTTGTTTTGGTTTGAATTGGAATTTTTTTTTTTTTTTTTTTTTTTGTTAATATCAGACAGAGATTATGAGAAAAATTTTTATTAGTACAAAAAGTAAAGTACGTGCGATGAAATTTATTTTCAGTCGTCTGAAAATTTATTTTTAACACATTGCCGACCGCTCGGGGAAATCTCCCCATTTTTTAAAATGTCGATGCACGACCGATCGGGGAAATCTCCCCGTTTGACAATTTATATTTATTGTATATAATTTGATGCCCGCTTCCCTTCGTCGATCCCTATAGCGAGAATAGACTATGAAAAATTTTTACTCAAAATTGCAATACAACTAATAGAGGAAAAAGAAACGCAAAATCTGGACAACATGGAAGAAGAAGAACCTTCAACAACTAAGGAAAGAACAAAACAATCGCCCAGAATTGATCCACCAGATAGACTTTCGATGGATATGTATACATATACATATAGACATAGACATAGACATATACTTATTCAAATTGTTACTGGCGGCAAGAAAAAATATCCCCACAGACAATGTAAAGTCTGTTCTGCGCATAAAACAACAAGATATACTCGATATATTTGCAAAAGCTGTGGAGTACCGCTACATAAACTTAAATGTTTCCAACGATATCGTACTCTGAACAAATATTAAATTTTACAAACTTGATTTTGTCACTTGAATGAAAATAAATAAATATTAATTAATTCTATTAACAACATTTTACTATTTTATTTCTTTCATATACTTTATAAATACGTAATTGTTGTTTACATATATTTGAGAACTTCACTAGTTATCACACGTAAAAAATGCCCGGTGGGTGGGTAGCATATATTGAGGTGCAATTTGTGCGGTCGGCAATGTGTTAA
>KK502551.1:309463-397123 GCA_000688735.1 Glossina austeni
ATATATATATATAATAAAGTATATAATAAAGTGTATATATATATATATATATATATAATGAAGTATATAATAAAGTGTATATATATATATATATATATATAATGAAGTATATAATAAAGTGTATATATATATATATACTTATAATATATAATAAAGTATATAATAAAATATATAATATTATTAATATATATATACTTTCTGGGGTCTCGAAATCTTCATTCTGGGCGTTGCAAACATTTTAAGAAATAAACATCATCTTTCGGTGATGGATATATAAAGATTCTATATATGGTTTCATATAGACTTTGACATTGTTCGTAAAGCGCTACCTGAACAAAGCAAGTTGGAATTTAGTGTAATATTCTTGGCACGCCATGCAACCCGGATATTGACCCGTTTGTTTATACTCGTGCTCACTTATTTTTATTTGTATTGTTTTTTTGAATTTTATAAAAATCTAGATTTTAAGAAAATAATAAAGATTTTGATTATTTTTTACGTTAAACATTAACAAAAGTTAATCAAAAATTTACTAAAAGGTATTTAAAAGAAGAATACTTGAACCGAGCCTATCTATGTCTTCAATATACAAATTGCCTTCCAAAGGCCCAGCACTTTTTAGATCATCTAATAATTTCTTAATCGAGAGCCAATGTAGCAATGCCTCGGCCTCTTTCTCTCCCTCTCTATACAGATTTTTCACTTTGTCACATGCATCCCCTCTTCACCTTTGAATATTAAACTTGGAATCTCTGAAAAGTACGCCATAAAAAGCTGTAAGATACTATTCGACTTGAAAGGAATGTGGTCAGAACTAAAGAGAACGCAGAACATACAACCACATCCCTTGAAATTAATTTAGTTTCTTAGCCAAAGTGTCTGTGGCTTTTGTAAGGAACACCGTCACCATTTGTTTAAAGATTTCAAGCAAAGAGTTGTGTGATAAATTTTAGTTTTTCGTCTCAATTTTATGACAAAAGATAAACGAAACTTAACTAAATTTAATATAAACTAAATGAACTTTGATTTTTTCATTTAGAGCACATTTTTAATTGAACCGCACCCGTATATTAGACAGTTGCAGTTGGCTTCTCAATCCAAGATTAGGCATAACCAATAAGTAGGTCTTAGAAATTAAAAAATTCTCTGCAATTTTCTTTGAACATAAATCTGTTTAAATTTACTTCAATACAAACTTTTGTTGCCCGTTTAAACAGCTGATCAGATAATTTGTACGGAGCGTAATTATAATACCAATCCGCCACAATGTAAGGGGGGCGCATATAGTAGATTTATCCTTGCAATTACAACACAGAACAGTACAATTTAATTACTACGCTATTGATTGCGTTCGTCAGTTCGTCAACCATTATTGCAATTCTTACGGCGCAAAAATTCAGATAGAAAAGACATACTACGGCCTACTGCGTCTTATCATCGATAATTTATATAAACAAGTGTCGTGTGATTAATCGATGGATTGATTGATTAAAAAACATCCCCACAATTATCAAAATGAATATCTAACATGCGACACAGCACTAGTATAATTTTCGAATTAATTTAGTAAATCCATGCGTTTCGCATTACGGCATACTTTCTGAATGCAATTCAATTTCACGATATTATAACTATGGAAATTGCAAAATTTGATAATTAATTATTTATTAATTTTTATAGTGCATCTAAAATAATATTAGGATTACCCATAACTAATCAATTATTTAATTTCAATTATAAAGTCTCCAGTGGAGTCCGATCCAAGGTTAACTATACAGGAACTATCAAGAAGCCTTGGGTCTACCTGGTCCACCGTACAAAGGCACTTAAAAGAAATTGGCGAGGCACATAGACAAGGTAAATGGATTCCACACTTGTTGTCTGAGGCCAATAAAGATCTTCGGCAAACAATTTGTAATTCTATGCTCACCAGACTAAGCAGAGATCCATTTTTGTCTAGGATCGTAACTGGAGATGAAAAATAGATCCTTTATGATAACATAAAACGATCGAAACAATGGTTGTCTGCAAACGGAAGACCTCTTCCAACCCTTAAACCAACCCTATCCCTGAGGAAGGTGTGATTTGTGTGCATTTGGTGAGAGTGTTCCGGTATAGTGCATTACGATTTATTGAAACCTGGGGGGAAACCAGTTACTGCTGACCTGTATTGTCAACAAGTACAACGATTACAGTCCACACTCATAGAAAAAAGACCAGCTTTAGTAAACAGAAAAGGTGTGACACTCCAACAAGATAATGCCCGTCCTCATGCAGCGAAGATTAGTCAAGAGAAAATTAGACTGGGAGCTTCTACCGCGCCCTCCTTACTCTCCAGACCTAGCACCGTCGGACAACCATCTGTTCAGATCACTGGAGCATTTGTTACGAAATAAAAATTTTAATTTCTTATCCGATGTCCAAACGCACCTTGAGTTATATTTTAAGTCAAGCCCACTGCAACTTTTTCAAGAGGGGAGTTAAGGTTGAATTTTTGCAGCAACGATGGCAACCAGTCATCGGAAACGACGGTAATTACATAAACGGTAAAAAAATAAAAATGTCATATCAAAAAAACATTTTGTCTATGAATGCAAAATAATTGATTAGTTATGGGTCCCATTAATATAAGGCATAAAAAAAAATTTATGTATATAAATAAATAAATAATAAATAAATTGGAACCGAAGATAAATTGTGTTTGATAAAATTCTAAAAGAAAAAAAAAGATTAGTTATCTGTTTTTATTAAAGTTATGATGAAAGCAATAAATTATTAATTTTAATAGATAATATTAAGGGGCATATTAAATAAAAAACAAGCAAGAAAATTATTTCGGGCCGTGGCCGAATCTTTTACACCCATCGAATGGGTGGTGGTGGCTTGCAAGTGCGAAGTTTCCTATTTTTACGGTTGTTTCCCTTGTAGTTTATAAGTGATGGACAATAAACATGGAGAGCTTTTAAGCTGGGAGAACGGAGAAGCAAATTTTTGCTTCAACTGATCGTGGGGTCTTGTCGAGTTATTTCTGTCGTTTTAACAGAAACGATCTCTGTCACACCATACATAATATCTTCGATCACAGTTTTGTTTTCGTCTATCAGGCTTGGGTGTCTTAGAAAAATTTGCTTTCCATATCTCTGGGTGTAGAAATTGCACCATGCGTGTGGAAATATGCAAATTTTTTGCAGACCGCTCTCGGGAGATGCAGAATTATATTAGACGGCAGTCTGTCTCGGTTTACCTAAGTTTCGTATGGCTGTGCGCAAGCGTGCTGTCACTACGTCGTGTATGAAAAAAAAAAACGTTTATGTTATATTATGACCACAATTTTGTACCAATTTTGGTCACTTTAAAAATCGCGCCGTCTCTGAGAGCGCTTCCGAGTATTTTTGCGAAATTTGTAGTCAATATCTTAATTTTTCCGACCGGAAGAACATTTATCAAACGCGGGTATATGGGTGGACAGACGCACGGACAGACATGACTAGACCAATCCAGAATTTGATACTGATCGAAAATACTTGTATGGTCCTGAGGCTTCCTTCTGGCTGCGGCGAACGTTTCCTTCGACGATGGGTATAAAAAACTTTTATATTCAACTTTGGACAAATTATCTCTTATCACTTTGACGCACAACATTGCAATTTGGCAAGAGTGGGGATATTTTTTCATTGGATCTTTACTGTTAGCCATGTCTGTTTTTTTGTTTTACTGCTTTTTAAACGTTACGAGTTAGAAAATTCTTGATTACTATGGTCACATTTGTCAGGGGATCACATACGTTTTTATGCCTAATGATTTTCATCAATATTTATGTCAATTCTGCTATGGTTACGTTCGATGTGTATTGTATGGACTTGATTGTCGACGCAATGCACTTATCTTCCGCGACCGTTCACTAACAGGGTTTTTTCAAATCTCATTTTCTATTTCAAGTTTCACGCCAGCGAGTTTTCTAATGACAGACGAGAGACGAGTCTATCATTCGCTAACGTATCGTATTATTAACTCACATACTTTAAGAAGCTTTCATTGCATATTTGTATGTTTCACAAATGAAGGAATAAATCCTGTACACCGTCATCCGTCACTGATGAGCATCGGTGCGTTTGAAAGACAATTTTTTTAAAGAGAGCAAATCTTAGTGATTCCACTGTCAAACAGGCCATTCATGTGACTTCCATATCGACATAAGCCAGAAGCATTTTGCGAACGATTAAAAAGCACGCGGTGATAAGAACGAATATGGAAAGTGATTGTGGACTAAAATGATAGAAAAAAGATCATAAATATGATTTTTGCAATTTTCTCAATCATTTACTATGAAAATTATTTCCCTCCCAATATTCTAGACTGAACTGTGTTTATTTACAACATATAAATTGCAGATTTTCTCCATTTAAAAATCACTTAATCCGTCACCTCTCCACTGTCTGTAAAAAAAAAACAAGAAATAAAAATTTTTTTTTTCTTTTTTGCATAGCCATCAGCGAAGCTAAATGCATACGGTAGCCGTTATTGGAGTGGCGTTAAAAATGCTTTTATATACAACAACAATATGCATAAACAGCACAAAAAAGCTACATTTGAAAAAACCGGCTTCTGCCTTTCTAAAATAAAAAAAAAACAAGTAGAAAAAAATGTATTCTATGCCGCCTAAGGCCTTATTTCGAGACTATTTCAAGTATATTAAAAAAAAAAAAGAAAAAAAAAAAAAACTTATCAATAGAGCTTAAAACGTTTGACACATTACGTCGTTAAAGGCATGAGCGATATAATTTCAAATAGTAAGACTCATAAAGTCATACCATTGGCTACAATAAGTTTCTATAGTTTTGAAATCTATTTATAAGGCGACTTATCCGCCATACACTAGTATTTGAAATTCATGATAATTTCATACATCTGCGTGTGAAGAAGGAGATTACAAAAACAATGAATGAATTGACTCCAAATTCATTAAGCATGAGCTTTGTCGGAAAATTCACCTGCAACACGTATTGCATTCAATGGCTTCAAGAACTAGTAAATGCCTTTAAAGTTCCACTCAGGATGTCATTCGTTAAAGTGAATTTCTTATTAACGAATTTTCACGCCAAGCGCATGGCATATGCGCCATATTGCCTTTGGAAGCAACATATGTTGAACAATTTTTCATTCTTCTTCTTTAGTCAAACATCATCAGTGAGCATGACCCATTAACAGTAGCAGATCAACGATTGCGATCCAATTTTAATCTTATTGAAAAGATGCACCATCTAATCACGCCGGCATAAACTGCTTGAGAAACAAACCTGTTTTTGTGGGTATAATTGACATTCATGTAAATCGTCCCCTTGCGGGCCAAATACTAGTAACAATGCCTAATAGGCCTAATAGGCGTTGCTGCTAAGAGTAATTTTACGAAGAAAATTTGCGATTTCCTTTAATATCTTTTGAGTTATGCTCGAGTTGGATTTACGCTGCGCCTAATAGTAGTTTGACTTAGGTCAGTGAGTCAACTCAATGTGCTCATTGATTCATATGCTTGCGTAAACCGATCGGAAAAGTGAATGATGGTCGACATTACACCCATGTACAGCTTCCATAATTCTTTCATTCATAGCGTTTTTGCCTACCGGCAATAGGAATATTGGTTGGCTCCTCGCCTTGGTTAATCCTCGCTTACCGGGAGGCTTGTATCTACCGAACATTCGCGCTGGTTGATGTAGAGTTGTTTGCAAGCGAATTTAAGATTTTAAACTTCAGAGCAATCCAGAATAATTTTACATAAATAATAGAGACTCATGTCCCCCAATCCTCGCTCTTCAAGACTCTATAATTCACAAAAGTCACAAGAATATCCGTCTAAATTAAATCAAATTTTTTCAAGCCATTATAGATGGATTTCAAAAAATTATCTCTAATCTTTCAACGCCTTTATACATCTATTATTATTATTATTATTATTATTATTATATAAATTTAGCCATAGAATAAATTCTAAGACTAAAGTCTTAAAGCACTAGCATCTAAGACTTTCGGCTTTTATTTTTATTAATATTATTATTATTATTATTATTAAAAACTCTACCGCACTTGAGGTTTGAACCGACTACTTACTGTTAATATATACAATATTGACCTTGGATTTTTACAGCGCGATTTTTATATGCTTAATCACATTCAAAATTTCTATTTATTCTTTAATATCTCAGCTGAACTATACACAGAGAAATTGATTTGATCTAAACTTTGAAATATTAAACAATCAAAACATGTGTAATTTCAAAGAATTAAATACCTATTAATATATATAAATATTATGTTTTCTTCAGTCGAGTCATTGAACCAACTATTTACTTAAAACGTGTCTCTATTTATGTATTAGTTAATGTTAAAGCTAAAGACTACTAATAGAAAATATTCTAAGCAAAAGTTGATTAAACTGCCATGAACTTTTAATACCGAAGCGTTGTTTCTGTTGTTAAGTTACTATTGTCTTAATAGTGAATACATTAGAATGCTTTAAAGACCGAATGAACGATAGAATGAATAGTTAGCATAATTGAACAGTGAATTAAACACATTTCTAAAGATCCACAGAACTTGGGGATGGAGAGCCTTTTTGTTGTTTAGATATATTTAAAAAAAAAAAAACAATTTCTTAGAGTTACCTCTAAGAACTAAAATTTTCGGTGTCTTTTTGCTATGTGCACCTGTCCAACCCTTTTTCTACTAGTGGTTTCCTGATTCGTTAAAATTTGGAAGCTTGAAACCAAGTTAAGTGTAGAATTGGAGATATCCTCTAGGCCCATTCCTTCAACGTTCTTATGTATCTGAAATAATTGTATTAAAGTGAAGTGCTGGGGCCACGTTAGGTGTTGAAAATTCAAATCAAAACTCATTCGAATAAATGTTTTCGAATAAACCAATCGATGTTTTCTGTAGGAAGAATTTAGGGAAATATTAAAAGTAAAAAAGTAAAATCTCATGGAAGAAACTTCGCTAGGGACTTATGTAAGAATATTTTCTGATCTGACAGAACTTCTTTTTTGAAAAGCTTAATGGAATGGCCCGACCTAATCCGCCTTCTTGTTCAAACCATTGTATATAACTACAAAAGAGTTTAGGTGGAGCGGAACAAAGCGGCGCTAAAACCTTTTAATAAAATTATCGAAATAAGCTATGGTTGGCGCCGTTAATTTTCTAATTTAACGTCTTCTAGAGGAAGCAGTAACACATTGCATCCTCAAACGTTGGGTCAAAACATCTGTTATATATTTACATTTCATGTGAATGTCCTTATTCCTTCCTTCCTTTATTTTCATTAAGCTAACATATATGTTCGATCATCCTGTTGGATTACAGGTCTATACAACTATTTACTGTGGGGAGTTAGGAGAGATTTTTGAATAAAATGTTCCCAGTATTTTGTTTTATAAAAAATATTCGCTTGAGGTGATAGATATTCAAGTTTTGCTCCCGGGTGAATTAAAGCTTTTCCTGGCTTTGTTATGTCTTTTGGTTTAAACCGAGTAACATAGAAACGTGTTAATAAAGAGAAAATTTAATTTCTTTTTGCAAAAATCACGAAATCTCCATAAAAAACATTAAATGTGGAAGCTGTAGTCATTTTTTATTTTTTATTTCTTATTTTTTTCAGCTTTTATGCCTTTTACATCAAAAAGGTAGGTGTGGGGTTAAATGGAAAAATGCTTTTTTATTTTTTTTTTAAATATATTTTGCACGGTGATGGCCTCATATTCTTTTTTTTTTCTTTTGTGCATTAGCTACTATGCATATATGTTTTTGTATTGAAGAGTAGGCAAGCGTTTGGTGCTATTGTTTTTTTTTTGTTTCATTTTCGTTTTTTTTTTTTTTTTTTTGTATATGATTTCAGTTTATCTACTGCAACATCATATGCATGTAGGCGGCCCATGGGGAAAGTAGGTTGTGCTAAGTTGAGGAATTACGTTTCGAGTGCATAGTGCAGATCAGAGATTAAACAAAGGCAATGTACACCAAAAAAAAAAAAATAAAAAAATAATAATAACAATAACAGCAGTAACAACAAAAAAATATAGCGGCCTTTAGGCGACTTTTTAATACCCATCAATAAACTGTGAATCAATAATTATTACTTGAGCAATATCAAGCGAACATTTGAGACTAATTCATTTCATATTCAAATTTCGATTTGTCGTTAACGAATCAAACATAATCGATAATTTCTTTTTTGCGAAATATTATCTAAGGAAAAGAAATGAAAGTCGAACAGAGTTTGAAAGCGCGCTAGACGTCCGGCAGGAGCTGTGTATATTTTAGTTTTTAATGGACATTTGGACAAATTTCAGAAACTCATTTTTATTTCAGGATCTTTTCCGAACCTCTTCTACTTTTATTATTTTTGACCTATTTTTGACAGATTCTTGAACAATTTTACAAGAGAAGGAACGGGACTAATGTTAAATCTGAACTTGATTATGTTTATATATGATTATATTACGGAATCTTTCTTCATTCTGGTTTGAATTTCTGAGTGCGAAGAACTATTCATTTGCATCTTTAAGCACGAATTAGAAAAATTTATTAAAAAAGCAAACCTTAAGGCGGACAAAGCTTAGGCAAGTACAGAACAATGCAAGTTTTTCTTTTTAAACTATAAAGCCAAAAAGAGTTTCAAATTTTTACATGGCTGTAATAAACATTTGAGGCAATCAAAGTCTTTCATAAAGAAAATGCTTGTATTCTCACATGCGTCTTTCTTTCCGCATTCATCTTGTTCTGATGGATGAAACGAACCGTTGGCTTACGTTTGAAAAGTTTTTCAAATTTCTTATTTTCCTAAGAGTTATATCACAAACGAATGGGACGGCTTTCGAAGATCTCCTGCGATAATTAGTAAAAAACGAACATCTAATTGGAAAACTTCTCACAAATTTCGCGAAATCTTATTTATGTGCGCTTTCTAATGCTAATGCTAATGAGAACAACTTTCTATGTATGCAACATAAGGTGCATATATAAATATTTTTTATTTATTTATTTATTTCAATCCACAGCAATATAAAAAGCCTTCCACTAGGCAAAAAAAAGAAAATATTACCAAAGGAAAAAAACTGTTTTGTCTTCCCAAGTCAATTGTTGTGTAGTCCATTCAATTTATTACTGCGTTGCTTAAAATCTACTCCGCTCCATATGTACCGTCATATTTACTTTTTTTTTTATTTCAAATTCCAGAACAGTTTAAGCGTGTCCTCCTATCTGTCTTTCTGTGTAACGTTCCCCTGGATTGGAAGTTCTTGCACGCAAGCTGGCATTGAAATTAGGCTAAACCGATCAAAGGACTCCACCACAGCACAACAACATAATCTTGGACCACCTTCGTTTTTAAAAATGAAACAAAAATTTGGTTTTTTGCTCATTACTTATAAACCATAACGATAAAAATTGGTATTTATTTTCTCTTCGTCTTCGTGCAGAAGCTGTAAAAAACTTAAAAAAACTTTTACCCCCTACTCAATAATATTTATTCTATAATACAGAATATTGAAATTACGTTCTTTTATCGAAACGCATCCAAAAAGAAGGTTACGTAACTATACACAGTTCCACATGTTATCGATCCGTGTTAAGCAGCGGTGAACATAGAAGACTTGGTCCAATGTAATGCAGTGAGCCATAGCGATTTTTATTCATGTTTACAAGTTTATCGAGATGGAAAACAATTACTACTTTTAAAGGGAAATCTCTCTCGAATATTACTCCATCAAGAAACCCAAAATTTTATTTAAGAGAGTCAAGAAACGCACGTTAATTAAAAATAATTTCTTCAAACATTTTATTTATCAACGTAAAGCAAGGTTAAGTGGGAAAAACATATATAAACTTTTGAATCAGTGTACCATGTCTATCTCAAGTTTCTCTCTACGCCGTTTTCCAGTCGGATGGTCAACACTAGTTGAGTATTGACAAAGAGTATGGTTTAAGTTTTGATTAATTTCTTATTCGTTTTCATAGCGCTTGGTAAAGCGTTTTTTTTTTTTTCCAACAGTATACAAACAAAAATGATTGAATGGTTAAACCGCGTTTAAACTCGTTATAATGCTCAAGACAACTGTCCGTTAGTTCACATAAAAGAAGGCGCTATTTCGTCCAGCCTCTTGACTTAAATTTTTCTATTAGAAAAGTTTAAAAAAAATATTCGAACCAAATCTGTTCTATTAAGATAATTTTTCTTTTTATATACACCACTTATCAACTAAAGTAAGTTAAGTTAGGAGAACTACTCAATTTGGATCGAATGCTTATCGTCCAAATCTCTATCTCTAGTGAATTACTTAAACTAACCACATAAAACTGTATGTTTGCTGCACACATATTGAAGTTTAAACTCAAGCGAATTAAATGAGAAGAATAAGAGACTTATTCCAAAGATTCCATATTGCATAAGCAAACGAGAAAAGCCCCAGCTATTCACTTTGCTTTGGGGACAAAGCTTGGCGAACGGGTGATTGGAATTTTTTTATTTGTCAAATGTGACATCATTCGAACGGTGGGGTCCGGAATTTTAAATTAGAAATAAATCGTTTATATTAGGAAATCCATCTTATAGGAGGTGGAAAATCAATGAAATCATTATTTGGCTCAAAAAAGAAACTCGTAAACCGCAAACACATCCTTACAACTGATAGCCATCCAGTTCTGAATTGCAAATAAAAGGAAAAGTGAGTTGATTACATGTACAGGCAATTGCTAGTCGAATATCGAGACATAAGGCTGCACCCCAGCCTGAAGTCAGATCAGCAGCCACTAGTTTAAACTACTAACTGCTACATTCTTCACTGTTTCTCTTGCAGTATTAGAAAATTGTTCTCTTGCAATGACATTTGAATTTTTACATATTTTCGATATAAAAAAGCGGTGTCGATTTTTTGGAATCTTATATAAGCATATTATTCCTTGCTTTTTCCCATGAAAGTTTTGAGGTCCGATGTATGAGCAAGATCGCGCCTGGATAAAATGTAACTTAAAAATTTAACTTGACTACGCTGATCATTTAAACTGTGAAACCGTGCATCCCACCGCTGTTTCTTTTAGAAAAGATCGTCATCTAAGATACAAGAAATGCATGCTTCTGCCTGCCAGATGGTGTACTTTTACGTGCGTAACATATTTGTCTAATCGTTCGCTTTCCTTCTCCTTGTTCGTTATGATAGCTTTCAAAGAACTGAACATACGGCAAGAGCTGAAATGTTCAACTATTATGTATAAGTATGACTGAAGTCTTCCAACCAACTAGTAAGAAAGTTATACCAGGTGGTGGCCGAATCTCACATACCCATCACCGCATTTTTCGCATTCTACTTTCCAAATTCTTTTTATTTCATATCCATATCGCTGGATTATTAAAAAAAGTTTATAGCGATGTCTATTATATTCAGTTTAAAATTAACCGATTTTTAGCCAGATAATATATCTTCATTTGAGGAATGTACAAAATAGTTTTAAACATTCTGTGTTGTTTGCCTTATGATGAATAAGCATAAAATCTCAAAAAAGTGAAAAAAATGAAATTTAATTACTCGTAACTTTGCGTGGATAAAGCCGATTATTTCCATTTTCGCACGAAAAGAGTAGAGTGCTTCGCAAGATAAATGTGGAAAATTTCAGCCGTCTGACTTTAACAATTTCAAATAAAGAGCAGAAATCCAAAAAATTTTGTTTAAAAAATAATGAGTTGAGTTCATATCACGCTCCACTGCGCGTTTCAGCTCTAAACAATTTGGCCCATTTTCAACACCAACCTAGGCCCAGACACTTCCAATGTTTCAACCAAATTTGTAGTCGATCTGTTCAGTTTTCCAAGGAAAGTGGCAACAACACGCACCACACAAACGGACAGACGTGGCTACATCAACTCAGAATTTCACGTTGACCAAGACTATGTATACTTTATACGGTCTCTGAAATTTCCTTTTCGGTGTTACACACATTATGGAAAAAAACAAAATGAATATACTCTGATGTGTATAAAAAAAGCCATGCATGATGGTGATATACGGACGATGCTTGCTGAACTTTGATGTACTCGTAACTTCACAGTTACTTGATCGAAGACGCGGAATGGTAAACGTTATAGTGCGACGAAAAAATGGATTTTAGATTTAATTAATTACATAAAATACATGTAATATTTAGCTATTCGATTTAAAATTAATATCACTGATATGTATGTGTTTTTTTTTTTTTTTTTTTTTTTTTTTTTTTTTTTTTTTTTTTTTTTTTTTTTTTTTGATTGATTTCATTTGATATTTTTTATATAACGAAGACATAGTTTTTCCACTTCATTTCAGCTGGAATTATGGGAATAAAGTGGAAATTTGGAGGTTTTTTGCTTTTGGAAAAATGGATGGGTGGTTGAATTGAATGCTATCTTTGCGAGAAATAATGCAAATGTCAAGTTTCAATCTTTAGAAGCAAACTTAACCTCTACATATTTAAAAACAAAATAAAGTTATTTCAAATGGCCAAGAAATTTGCTAATAATAAACCAGCGATTTCTTCATCCACAAAAAGTGCGAGAAATTCTCCCAATTCGAAAAGTATTTTTTTTTCGTCTGGTATCATTTCCAAGTATAATTTTTAAATGAAAGGCGAAAAACGATTTCATGCTTTGTCATTAACTTTCAAGTCGCTCTGAAAAAAAAGAAAACATATTTTTCGATTCATTTACACTAAACGAAATATACTTATATATATGATTTATTCTCCAGTAAGAAAGAAAAAGAATGTTTTATACGATTTTTCATATAGCGAGTAAAAGATTACGTGTCTATTAAACGTGGGTAGGGAAGCATGCAGCCAATTTCTTCAATATTGTATTGACTATAGATTTTTTGGAACAGCCGTTAGATAGATAAGTGTAAGAACGCATTGACTAGGCACAGCCTCTAATGAATTAAGGGATATGTGGGGACAAGTGACAAAACAATTACATAATCTTTTCTCGTTGTATCGTGACCTAACAACAAGCTTGTTTCATTATAATATTTGCTTTAAAGGATTTTATTGCGATCTTAACTCCGGAATACCACATTTGATGCAAAGCCTACCTTTTATTACTACTGACGGGTCACAAAAAATTTAAAATAATGCAACTTTGATGAAAAATGATAGTGAAGCGCAAAAAAGTGCTAAGCATCCACTTGTCAAGTTTTAAATGTTTTGGTCAAATTTTTTAGTAAATGGGCGAATTTCAATACCGAAGAGCCGATGGTTAGACGCGCACCCACTATACACTCGTCTTTCGAAAGTGACTAATAATTTGTGGAACACACAGCCTTCTCAGTTAGCTAGTCTGAACTACTTCCGCACTGAACTTACAGATATTCTAACAAGTATTTTGTACAATAGGTTTAAATCAATATTTTCTACGGGCTCTATGTTATTACAGTTTTCTGTCTATTGTAAGATTATTTTTTTCGTAATTTTCAAACTCGATATATGGCCATCAAGTAAGAGGATATCTACCAAATGATAAGATTTTTATATTGATTTTTGCAATATGTACTATGGTAGAATCGATTCCGAATCTGGCGCCGATAAAGAATATATCTTCCTTTATTAATTTTCAACCAGAGTGTATTTCTCAGCCATCTATATAAGGGATTTTTATATTAAATGACCGGAACACACCTAAAGACAAACAAACTCAGTAAATATACTCGCAATTGCTAGATTGAGTCGAAAGACATGCCGTTGACTGGTATCTTTTTCTTTTATACTCAAGCAATTTAGGTGATCCTATTATTTCACAACTTAATAAGTTCTTAATGTCTTTAGCAAAGATGTTTTTCGCTATTCTTGAGCTGAGAGGAGTTCATAACGATCGGCGAACTAACTTTCACAAGCCATTTGTATCATCACAAATCGATTCTCAGTTTTATAATTTAAAATTTTTTTCCTTTGTTCGTTTACATAAGCATACACATATCTTCCGTAAAACAACAACAATTATCTAATACTGTCTACGTAGCTAAACATTGAAAATTGTTTTCAATTTTCTTTGCTCTCTTTCTTTCTTTCTTTCTTTGCCCATCACGGAAGTGTATCGATATAAAAAATTCGTCATTTCGATTGCAACCGCTAGTCGTACATATCATAAGCCGTGCATATACGACGAGAACAAGAAATAAATCCGCAGGTATATATACATTTTGTTTGCTTTGTTTAAAGACTGGGTTTTGAAATTAACTACCGGAATGAGGACTAATTGCATCGTTTCGTTCTTTAAGAAGCGACATCCATGATTTGCATTTTCATGCATCGACAAGCATCTTTTTTTACGTCGATACTCCAGTATGTATACTTCTACCGCTTTCGTTCGATTTCTCTTACACACTTCCTAGCGATATGTGGATGTAATTTCAATGAAATCAAATTGCGAAACGTACATGAAACGCCAATACGCATAGGCCCCCATTAACCAAAATGGATAGCGGATATCAATCCTAAATAATCCCTAATCAAGCAAATGCCATTCTCGCTCCCAATAAAATATTTCGAAAATTTTGATATACGCCCTAATATGACAGGCGGCCAAGATTTGTTTTAAGATGAATGTACTTTCTCTACGTCCTCTATTTTTACTTTGTGTTTTTTGAGAAAGCGTTTGGCATAATTAGTTCTGCCTACAATTCTAGAAAATGCATATATTTTTATGCACAATTATGTATAATGTGCAATTGTGTGTATCGCTATCGTTGTCTACGCAGAAGTGCAATGCACTATTCATGAATTCTTTTGCTATTATATGACTGTTTGTTAGCCATTCTATTTGTTTGTTTGTTTGTTTTTTAGCACTGACGACTGAAGATAACAGCAGTGATATGTCCGCGATTATAACTAATACGAAATGTATGTAAACTTAATATTATTTATAATAATTCACAAGAAATAGTAAAAAAGAATATATATGCAGGAAGTAACATTGACTTTTCAGGATTTTTAAAAATTCTGTAAGTTCTATATTTTGACATTTCCAGACAATCTTTCACTATATTCAGTCTGTACAACAACTTATACGACATTTTTCGTGCTGGAAACTTTAGGCATTGAAAGCAACTGACTGCTTTCATAAAATCAGCTGATTTTTCCTTTTAAACCTTTTATACTCATAACTCAGTCTACCTACACAGATCGCCCATACTTCTTTCTCAGGCACTCTCTGCCGGAATACCAACCAACCACACTAAACTGAAGACATTGGGAATGATTGCGGTGCATAACGTCGCACGTTCAACAAGCATAAGCATCATCAAAAAGTTTTTAAACTAAAAAAAATCACTTTAACAAACGTGTTGCACGCGTACCATAAAATCGATTTCATAGCACCTACGTGCCTTTTTTCGCGCTACTGGATTATGGGTCTAAATCGACACATACAGGCCTAATCCATTTCCCTCGCACACAAAAAAAAAAAAAAAAAAAAAAAAAAAAAAGTTCTATATTTTTCGGTTTAGATAAATTAAAATTTTTAACGTTATTGCATTCTAAAGAAGTTGGTAAATAATCTACGCACAACACATTGCGTGTAGAGCCATATTTGGCTACTTTTTTGGTTGCTAAATTTACTATAGATCATGACTTTAAAAAATTTGGCCATTTGTGCATGTGTAGGATTGCTAACAGGAAAAAAATGCAAACAAATTTTGTACATTGTACGACAACTAGATTAGGCATGAGCTTGAGTGTCGCCGTTAGTTAAATTTGGAAGAATTTGTCGTTAAGGAATGGACTTCATCCACATTGTTGAATTACAGAATAGAGTGACCCCCATTTTTCAAATTGAAAATCAAAAAGAAGTAAAACACTACAGTGGGCCACGATCCACCATTCATATGACGAGTTTACAAAATAAAACTTTATATGGGATCCGCTCAAAACGAATTTTCATCGTTGGACCAAAGCACACCAGTGTAAGAAATTTAATCAAAATATCTCAAAAATTGCGATTCATAATTTGAGCACGAGAAAAAAAGGCTGACAGGCGGACAGACAAACTTAGATCCATTCAAAAAATGATCCGTATTATAAAAGGTTAGTCTACCTTAAGCCCTTGTGTGCTGCGTACATCCACGCAAACTTAATATACTCTCGTAGCGTAAGTGTTGTAAAATATCAAAATTAAGTTGCAAACGATATTGCCGTTCAGCACGTCTAAAAGGAGATTATTACTAAAATTTTTTGAATTAGTTTGGTGCAAAACTTCGTCAGAGAAAACTTGGTTTAGCTACGAAATTTTTTAATTACACCCCGAAATAACATTAGCGACTTAAATGATCGAACCGGCCACTCGTCATACATCGAGAGTGGGAATTCCGAAAGAAGAAAATATGCAAAATATGTTAACGGCGTCATATATAACACCTAACACCGGCGGGTGATTAGTTTTGGAAGCAAAACAAAATCATCATGCAGAGATCAACATTTGGAATAAGTTAGCTAACTTAAAACTAAAACTCTTCTTTACCTAAAAATGTATTCTTTTTGTAGTGGGCTTTAACGGATAATAAAAACACCATTCTAAGTAGAGGCCGAAGCGGGAAAAAGATTCACGGAATTTGCTATTTCAAAGGAAATCTATAAGATTTTACCAAGAATATGGGTATCAAATTCCATCACCAGAATTCTTTCTATAGACATTATGTGGGGAAACAAGCATGGCTACAATTAACTTAAAATATTTAATGTGTGTGTGATGTGATTTTAACAAAAACAAAATTGCCGCAGCCTATATTAATAGATCAGCAACAATATTTCTCGTATAGCTGCTTAAAGACTTAAGGAGGAATGATATTAAATTATATTACTAGTTACTTACCAGCTACCACTGAATCATGTTTAATGGTGCGACGCACTATCATAATGGCATCGTGTAGAGATCGTTCAGTTTCTTCTAAAAATTGTTCGGCGCCACCACGCAAAATCAATGTACATGTTCTAGCATTTGGGCAACCTAAGCCAAATAGTGCATTACCATTATAAATTGTTTCAACAACTTTCATATTTGCACCAACCAACCTTGGAAAATGTTGAAACGTTCACTACCAATTTGACGCTCTTCAAAATATTCACATTGTCCTAAAACTGAAGCGTTTATGTCATTGGCCGTCGTCATAACAGCACCACCACAAGCTTTCAATGTCCGCCTAAGATCTTCCTCGGGCAGACGTCCCGCACAGAACATGTCACGATCAGCAAAGTACTGAGTGGCGACATCACCGATAGGCAATTTTGACAGAACAACATTTGCTCCAGACTCATGTATCTTATTCAATTTTTTGTAGAGAATTTGCCATTCAGCATCTACAACTTTTTGATATTCTTTCACATTATCCACTCGTATCTCAGCGTTATCCCGTTCAGCTTTCAATTCCAATTCAATGTTTAGCAAAGCGATTTTGCAATTATTATATGACTTTGGAGCCATTTCAAAGCCGGCATAAGAGAAAGTCTTTTTAAAAGCAACACCGGCCACTAATTGAGATTCCTCCAAAGAGCCACCAGAAACTTTTTTAATCCCAATCATATTTAACGGCAGTAAATCATCCAAGGACAGGACAGCATCTACAACCATTTTGGCAAAGAAATCTTTTTGTTGATGGATCAGTTTAGATGACAAAGCAGTGGCAGCACATTTTTCTAGCAAAGCTCGCTGTTGATCATCTTCCGATTGCTTTTCAATATGTACAGCCATTTCATTTATTTTTTCCATGCACAATTGCAGTGACTTCCGTATTGCTTTAATAAGAATGCGAGGATGAACACCTTCTTCTACGTAGCCTTTAAGTTGTTTGAGAATTTCTCCAGCCAACAATACCACAGAAGTGGTGCCATCACCAACCTAAGGAAACAATTTTTATTTCAGAATCATTTTGTAGATCCTAGCAGATAATTTACCTCAGCGTCTTGTGACTTGGCTATATCAACTAATGTCTTAGCAGCTGGATGAACAATATCCAATAACTTCATAATAGTAGCGCCGTCATTGGATATTGTAGCTTTGCCATTAGAATCCACGATAAGTTTATCCATACCACGAGGGCCCAACGTTGTACGAACAGCGTCCACTATCGACTGGCAGGCGTTGATGTTCGATATCAATTGGGGTTTGCCCTGAGACGTATCGGTACCTTCTTTTAGTAGTAAAATTTGTGGTTGCTAAAATACCGAAAAATGAACAAGTGATTCATTCTTGCATTGGCCAAATACATAAGGTGAATATACGAGAAATTTCTTTTGAGGTTAAGTTCTTGTACTTTAAAATTTCACTAAAATATTTCGTTAAAAGCTTCACCAAAAAATTAAAGTGAACAAATGTATTATTTTTTCCTTCATTTAACTTTATTTTGTCTTAAAATTTCAATATTTTAGTGACACTTTTGTAACTTCTAAAAATTTTCACCAGATGTTTAATGAATATTTTCTGGACTTTTTTGCTTTTAGAATAAAAAAAAATTTACACTTTATTTATGCTACGAAAATTATTCATAATTATTCATAACTCACCATTTTTATTAAAAGTTTCTTTTACTTCTATGTTAATTACAAATTAGATTAACTTTTTCACAAAGCAGCTTCCTTCACGCGGCTTTTTGGCGAAATAATGACAAATGATGTCAGAATTCATTAAACAAAAGAGAAGTATAAAAGAAAAAGGTATTACAGAGTTGTTAAAGATTAAATAGGAAGGATTTTTAAAAATGCAAAATTAGTAATCTCTGTGAAGATAGCAAATCGAAAAAGTGTAACTAAACCTTAGTATGTTTTCCATGGAAATCTCTGCTGAGCATTGTGCTAAAGCAGCGGGCGATTCTCGCGTCTAGCATTACTGACTTCAACCTGCGCACCAAATTCATCAAAATTGATTCATGTTTCTACCGATCAATTAACCAATTTACAATGCCAGACAACCCAAATAGTCTCAGCTTAGAAATCGTCTGCGATTATTTCACTGTTGGACGTCTGAGCCCAAAACAGTCTTATGGGTTTGTTGTTTCATTTCAATTTGGTTCAATGGTGCGATTGTTGCCAAATTGCTATTTTTGTGTTGCCGCTGATTGATTTAGAGTGAAGAAGAAGCAAAATATACATTAAAAAATTAATCAACAACCGGGTCCTCACTACTCTAGATTTATTGGTATATCGTCAATCTTACAAATTCTATTAGGCAAAAATAGCAGGTTGAAGGAAAATGAATATTTTAAGAACAAAAAGCCGTAAATAATTTCCCAAAATTCATAATCATTATTTAGTATAATATCTAGATATTTTTCACAGATGATGTGATACATTTTCCTGAACATCCTAGTATAGAAATCAGTTATAGCAATACAAATTCATATACCAAATGCAGAAGCTACGATGCGAAGGCAATGAATCAAGGATTTGTTTGGCATCAAATTGTGGTACAGCATAACGGTAAGATTATTGGCAGTGATGGTAAACGGGATATATTGGATGCTCTTTTCGAGGCGGTAAATAACGAAGAAATCTATCCAATTGCCTACAGGGTAAGAAGTAATGTTTGATGATGTTAACATTCACTTAACTTCATTTTCTTTTGGTTCTTAAGAGAGGTCCTAAAGAAGACTGTTTTTTAGTACGTCAGTGTCAGCCAGCATTGGATAAATTATTTGCCCAAAAATTGCGTTTACGTCTGCCAAATGGCCATAGCATTTCCATAATTGTGCAGTTGAATGTGGCAGATTTTCATCAAGGACAAATAAGTCCAACTGCTCAAATAACAAAAGCTTTAAGTCAATTGTACAACTCTATGGAGCGTTACAATGGCGAAGATGGGATATTGAATCTATCACAGTTTGGAAGGAATCCTAATTTTGCTGATGTGGTGGTAAATTTGGGTAATAGTGGCGTTCTCGAGCGTATCTGTAACTTGATTTATTCCAACGATGAGAAATTTCGTAATGTTAACGGAATAGTGATGAAAAATAACGGTATAAGAACGTTAGCACCGTTAAAACAATTTGCAGGAGTAGAATTCGCTATACTGGATTTAAGAGATAATAAGGTAAAGTAGTCTTAAAGAAATAGAAGCAGAGATAAAAGTGCGATGCTAAACTTTCGCATATTAATTTCATGCTCGCGATTTTTTTTTTAATATGAAGTTCAAGCACAAAGGTTTGAAACTTTCACTACTATACTACTACTATAAATTTAATTCTTAGCTAAAGATTCTGACGTTCAGGAGACGTAAGCTTTCACGTTGGGTTGCAGCTTTGTATATGAACTTGTGACTGAAAATTGTTCGTTATACCCCGATTCTTGATTTTTCCCTTCCCCTTATCTTGCTACGTTTTAACAATCAGTGTAAGATTCTTAATCTAAAATGTCCATCTGTCCGCAACTCTATCCGTCTCTTGCTGGAATGGCTCCAAACATTCAAATGGAAATTTGAAATTTGTCATATGGACTCCCCATTGCTAGCACAACAGATATGAAACTATGACTTAATTACTACTAAAAACTATATTTTAATTATTTTCCTAATGTCTCTAGCTACGTTCCCCCGAGCGCATTACTCGAGAACTATTGCCGCTGCAAGCAGATGAATTAATGTTAGCCGGAAATCCTGTAATCAACACAAACAAGTTTCCTGATTGTTTAAGTCCAGTGTTAAAAAACTTCAAACGAATAGTGAGACTTATTTTCAAATCTTTACTACTTTGCGAATTGGTTTTGAAATCATGGATTCGAAATAATTTTGCAGGATGGAATACCATCTGAAAATTACTCAAAGGACTATTCACCGCTAAATAAAAGTGGTGATAAGGACAGTGAAGGCTACCGTATTGATTGGTCCAATAGATCAAATATAAACAATTTTGAATGTAGTAATGATTGGCACGCAGTTATGGTAAATTAAAGAACATAAATGAAGATAATAAATAAAAAAAAATCCTTACGTATTTGTATTAAATACCTTAGATACCTGATCCCGAGCATAACCATACGAAGGATGATATCTTTAATTATTTTTTTTTAACCATATCTCCGAAGTTCAGTGATTTCTATCCTTGTTATTATAAGGTAATTCGGTTAATATTTAGCGACTTATGCAATTAATTTAATATTTTTCTCTTTTGAAACTTTAAGTTTGATAAAGGAGAACATCAATTTTTGGTGCGTCAATGCTTTGATCAAATTAAACATTTGGTTGAGTATTGCAATTTAGAAATCGGAATACCACGCATAGTGCAGCAAGCAATGCCAGAAAAGTCAGACTTGCTACCCGAAGTAGAAATGGACTCTAAGTTGGTATATTATCTACTGATGAATATTAGCCCTTTTAAGACAGGGCAAGTTAATCCTTTGGAATGTATTGATAAAGCATTAAATCGAAGATATAATGCCGTAGATCGTGTGCTAAATTTAAGTAATTTTCAGGACACTGAAGGTAGGACTTTCCTAATAATAATTTTAAGAATTTTAAATAAACTTATCTTTTCACTTGGTTTTCTAGGACTTCAGAATATTGTGATAAATCTAAATTCAATCAACATTCTGTCGCGCATTTTAATGCAGGCTTCCAAGAAGTTTGCTTCATCTGTTGTGGAGTTACGTTTAGATCGCAATAAAATAGTGTTCGCCAACGTCCCCAAAGTCTTAGTATTGATGGGAAATTTGAAAGCCATTGATTTGGGAAACAACTGGATCCATCATCTTAAGGACATTAATGAATTGTCGGTATTTAAGTTGAAAAGTCTGCGTTTGGATGGTAATCCTTTATGTTCGAAATACAATTTTGCTGGCGAATATATCGAAGCTGTGAAAGAAATTTTTCAAGATTTAGAGAATTTGGTAAAGAAGAGAGTTTTTATTGATTACCTTTTATTCAGAAAGAAATTCTTTATAGGACAACGTTGAAATAACTACCAAAGGTAATCTAAGTTCACAGAAGAACTATCTATGCGACGTGGCCGGTTATGATCTCACCCAAGAGTTTGTGACGCGATATTTTAAAACATTTGAATGCGTCAAGGATCGGGCTAAATTAAAGGGTACTTTTGGTATAACTTTCAAAGTATTTATCAAATGTTATTTTCGTATATTGTAGATGCATATCACGATAACGCGATGCTTACCTTAACATGCAATTATCTCTCAGCTAATTCCACACAGAAGACTCGTGCTCGTATAGGCGTGTATAGTGCTTTTAGCCGCAATATTTTGAAAATGCATGATCTAACGCGTGCATGCGCCACTGTTCACTACGGTCGGGAAGAAATAATGGCAACAATAATGTCCTTACCAGACGTTTCCTTTGATATGCTAACATTTACTACAGACACTACGATCCATAATGTAAGTATTGCTGAAAACGTTCTCTTTGCAAAATTTCAATTTCTTGTTAAAAATCGTCCAGAGTTTTAATTACAAATTTTATATAAAATAACCTGTTATTGTGTGCACTTTACAAAAAAAATCGAACTCGAGACACTATATAATGATAAGTTTCATTTGTTTTAGGATCGCTTAACAGCTATAACCATAAATGGTGTTTACCTGGATCAAGCTAAGGATCATGCTACCGATACTGATGTTGTAATGGCATTCTCACGCACTTTTTTGTTAACTCCCGTTAAACATTTTTTGGTAATAAAATTTAGAATAGAATATGGCTACGTTAAGGTAACGCACTTATATTTTGATTTGTTATAGGGGCCTCTAAATAAGGGCACCAACTATAAAATTATAAATGATCAGTTAAACATTCTGAATCCAACAGCTGCACAAACGAAAATTGCTTTTAAATATTTTACAAATGATAACATCGCAGACGATGAGAATGAAATGTCCTTGAAAACGAAGGAATCAATGTTGGCCATGCTGCAAGAATTAACGCACTTGAAGTCTGTATGGTGCACCAGGTTTGTTTGGAAACGTTTATTTTCAACAAAAAAAAAAAAAAAAGACCTGGCTTTTGAATTTATTGCAGATGCCTCGAAGACGCCGGTTGGGACTTGCAAAAGGCTCTTGAAGTTTTCATAGGTCTTTGTAAAAACGACGAAATATCTGACACTTCGTTTATGTGATTGTTTGATATGTTCTCTTCTAATATACATGGCTGGTTTACAGTTGGTTTACAAGTGGTGCGCCTGTTTCGGCTTATTGGCAAAGGCTATCAATTGCTTTAAATAGCGTTTTCAGTTGTTTTCAAATTTTGTTCATTTACTGGGGTATCATCGGGGGGGTGCTTTGTTTACGATACGTACTATGTATTTTATTAAATTGTATAAATGTGATTAATAATTATTTTAATTATCATTGTAATCATTTTAATATAAAGCAATACATTTTCATGTTCGTATAAAAGTGTAGTTACAATAACGAAAGATTTTAATTAAGTATATTAAAATGTATATTAACAATTTTTCAATCAACTTTGAAAGGGAAAAGAGAAGGTTGTTCCCGATCATCCGAAAAGTTCTTCCCTCATACAGATGTCCCTTCGTAGTTGTAAAACGCAGTTTCGCTACGATGATTTTGACTTTTTTCTATATAAAATAATTGTTTTCCATTTAATATTATTGGGTTATTATGTGTATATGGACGATAATCATGGAACGCTTAAAATTGCATTCTTTGCTTTTATTGTTTCATTTAAAGGGGGAAGATGGCTACCATATGAATTGACTGAAAATCCAATTTGGAATCGTTTCAACATCGCGGTTGCATTGCTTGCCAGGCAATAAAAGGACAATTTTCTGCAGTATATTGTGACCGGCGACGAAACCTGAGTCTATAATAATAATGCCAAAGGAAAAATCATGGGTTACTCTAAGAGAGCAATGTGCATCGACACCGAAGCGAAATATTCATGGCCATAAAATTTTTCTGTACCTATGGCGAGATCAGCAAGTTGTAATGTATTACGATCTGACAGAACCGAATGAAATTGTTACTACAGATCTCACTACTGACGTCAATTGAGTAAATTGAACGATGTGTTGTTGAAGAAAAGACCAGCATTAGCTGTTAACAGACGCAAAGTCATCCTCTCGCATGGCAACGTTCGGCCACAGCTCGAATATGAAGCTCTGTTGCACCAGCCACCAGCGTACTCAGTAAACAGCGCCTTGTGATCACGACTTGTTCCGATTAATGCAGCATAGCTTGGCTAGCAAACGGTTCCGGAAAACTGAGGAAGTCCGAAAATGGGTCGATGATTAGATCACTGCCCAACCAATATCGTTCTTTCCACTTGGCTTCGTCGTGTTGGTAGAAAGAATGAATGAAGAAGTAGTGTAAACTGAACGAATCTCGGTTTTCTTAAACAAAAGTTTGTGACTTTTTGCTCATTACTCACGGACTATAAAAGAAGGGAAACTGAAATTTTTCATATGTATTTTACGAAAAACTCCACTATTTATGCGCAAAAATTAAAAAAATCGGCCGTGCCCACACAAAATTACAATTAATTAAATTTTCTTTTTTTCAGACAAATTGTTTAAAACTATTTTGAACATTCGTCAAACCAAGATATTATGTGTGCCCAAAGATGCGTTAATTCTAAAATAAATATAATGGACGCTATGGCCTGATGGGTTAATTTAATAGTACCAGCGATATGGGTATCAAATAAAAGGACTCTGAGAGTAGAAGTCGACAAGATAAGTGTGTTAATTCTAAATAAATTATGGTAGGCGTTACGACGTAGTGGATTAACTTTTTTGTTACAATACCAGCGATATGGGTATCACATCAAAAGACTTGAGGAGTAGAATGCGAAAAGCTAAATGAGTTAACTCTAATTTAATTATGGTGGACGAGACGACATGGTAAATTAAATTTTCTTAATAATACTTTTTAATAAAATAGAAGCTGAAAGATAAATTTTATCCCATTCACTTTTTTATGAGAACAAATAAAAGCACAGAGAGAGAGACAAAGATTTTAATGGTGATGGATATGCAAGATTCGGTCCCAGTCGCTTACTGGTTTTTATGAAAAAATTGAAGTTAACTTATTTTTTTGTTTATGTATATATTTGGAAAGCAATTACGCTCATCACAAATTCTACACCTTAAGACTTGATTTCGATAAGGGGCGGTGGCAAACGGTACGGGGTTATGATTTCACATACATCCCTTATATAAACCCTACGATATGATATACGACCTGCACGTCGAGTAAGGGAATCTTCCTGGCTCTAAATTGTTGTAGTCCCATAAGTTCAATTGTTTTGGGCTTTTTCGCTTTGCACATTTGCCTTAAGTACTATAACCTATACATATGTTTAGATAAGTGCCTGCTTCCGCACTACCTAAGAAGAGCTTGGGCTAAGTAAACTAAATTTATTTCTAGGTAACCAGGCGTCCGTCACGACGATATGAATAAAAGATATATTTTCCATTTAACATTATTGAATAAATACGCGACAATCGCGACAGGAATGATTTATGTTCGTGTTTTATAATACAAAAGAATTCAAAATTAATCTTCTTTTTCTTTTTTTTTTATTGTTTGCATTTGGAAAACTAAACTTTACAACTTTTGGTATTTTTTGTTGAAATGCTTTTGACCGTTACGCCCGATGTGTTAAAAAGCAAATGAAACGAGCTCAACAAGTCGTATACGTAACTATAGAGATATGTATTTAAATATATTTATATATATATATATATATATATACATATATTTATTTATTTATAATGCAACTGAGACAAACTGTACGCATAACCGAATACAAATAAATAAATGTTTCTGTGCTACCAAAATATTTTAGAGCATCCATGAAACTTCTTGAGTTCATTGATTGTCAGTGTACGCTGATAATGCGTAAAGCTAGCACAGATTCAATTTTGTGTAAGAAAAACCGAAAACTGAATCAAATATTTTTTTCTTCAAATATAGTGAAAACATGTGCAATAAAATTCAACGCAAAATAGTTTCTAAATC
Organism: Glossina austeni; assembly: GCA_000688735.1. Classification (NCBI taxonomy): domain Eukaryota; kingdom Metazoa; phylum Arthropoda; class Insecta; order Diptera; family Glossinidae; genus Glossina; species Glossina austeni. The sequence goes on from KK502551.1 coordinate 335,435, forward strand.
TAATTCTATATAATTGGAATTGGAAATTTAGATATATAAATAAAGTAAACGAAACGAACAAAATGTTGCGATAATCAAGTTAATCACCATAAAGGAAACGATATAATGAAAATTGTCAAGAGTAATTGTAAAAGTGTTGCCCGCACACAGTTGCAAGTAATGGAAGAGTGTTTCAATGGTGTAACGAAAGAAATTGGTTAAGAGAAAAGTTTGCTTTTGGAGATCGATCGAAATTAAAACTCATATGTTATCATAAAAAATTCTCATAAATCGAAGATTATACAATCGAAAGGACGAGAAGACTCTGATTAGAAAAAAGTAAGCACAAGCAAGCGTCTAACATCCCTTCTATGCTTGCAAATGATATGCAAATCTCATGCTGATCTGAATTCAACAGAACTGATACCGGCATTCCATTTATTTCGTGTACTAAGGTTAGGTAAAGACAAAATTAGATCTTTACCAGATTTGAGTTCGCACCTAAGTTTTAGGCGAAGGAAATCAATTCATGGTGAGCGAATTCATTAACCTAGCTATGAATGTTTACCTACTCCTCACAACAGCATTGACTTTAAAACTTGGTGTGTAATAGAAAGAGTGATCTCAAATATTTCTTTTCCTATTCGTCCAATACTTTAAAAAAACGGTTAAACCGGCGGTTGCGACTTTGGTTTTAAATAGCGAAGATCTGGAAATGTCATATTTATTGCTTTGAGCAACAGACTTTTCAATGCAAGTTACTCTTCCCATGTCTGCTGTATAAGCGCAAGTTGAAATGCGCCAAATATTTGTAACGTCGAGTATTAGGCATACCTTGCAAAAATTCTGCATTAGCGAAACGAATGTGACACCTTTTGACTACTTGTCCGTGCGGTCACGATTACGAACTCAAGACTTTGTCTGATATGAAATCCTTTTCTTTATGTTTATCAGCTTAATTTCCAAAATCAACTAAACCTTTCCATGACCTTTCGGTCAAAACTGCCATAATTTTGAATATTTCGTAATCGTAGTCGTAATCACCGAAAAGTCTAGTCGTAATCACATAACGCCTCGATTGGCTATGATTTACTACTGTAGACTTACTTAAGATGGTGAGTGTGAAAGACTCCCTCTGAGACTAGTGGAATTGTCTTTTCCCTTTTAATACAAACTATAACATATTTTCATGTCATGCTTCACATCAGCCGGCAATTAGTTCTTCTTTTTGCTTTGTTTTCTTTTAGTGACCGTAAAATGTCATTATGTCGCAGACGGCCAATCACCTGTTCGGGTGATGAAGTTTCTTAGCCAAAAATTTATTTATAAAATTTAAGCGCATAGAAATCTAATAGAGATTTATGGCTGCTCTTAAATCAGTTGACATCTAGTTTAGAAAAAATTTGGGTTAATATTAAGTAAGCAAGATTTTTATTAATCTTTAAAAAATACTTTTCTTTATTAAAAATGAATGAATAATTGGCATGAACTTTAATTAAATTAATTGTTTAATATCTTTCAACGGTTTATATGGTCTTTGGTAAATATGTTTTTATTCTAAAGAATTAAAAATAAATAAATAAAATTTAAACTAAACAGAAAGAGATTAGGTTTTCTTTTAAAGATAAACACTCCGTATAAAAATGGAAAATATTTCACAAAACAAAAAAGTAAAGTTAAAATTTTGTTTTTCTTAGATTCTCTTGCTTTTATATTTCCCCTTACATAAGAGAAGCACTTACGTTCCACTCTTAATGCCTGCGGCTAATTAAAGCTTTCTTTTATTCAACTAAACATTTATGGTTAGAGGTAAAATAAACATTTATGGCTGATGAAATGTGTTAAGGGGGGATGGACAAAATGGATGATCAAATACATTCTCATGTCGATTGTGATATGTGGTCGATATGTGAACTTAACTAAGTTTTTCGATTTTCCACGCTTATCAATCCGACTTCAAAAGCTTTGATTTCTCTTTGGCTAAGTGATGTGAACGAAATTGGTTTTCCTATCTCCTGCTACTCATTGTGACTCATTGATTTCATTACGACCCTCGGCTAAGAAAGGCTTTATCTTAATGTCTATGTGCATGATAGGCACAACGTTCGGAGTTGATTCGGCTATTGGCGTTTACCTGTATACAGGCGCGTTGATGATCATAAAAATTAAATTAGAAATTAAATTAGAACACATAGACTATATGGCTACGGCTATGGTTTCTATGAATAAGTTTTTAGTTAAGTGGAAGTGCAAGTCGAAAAGGTTGGAAGGGGAGAAACGATTTTCGTAATCCTGATAAATGCTGATAGAAGATTATTTAATCTTCTCTTTTCTTAGAGTGGTTGACCCGAGACTTAAATTTTCTTTACGAAATTTCGCAAACCTCTCCCTGTTCCGTTGTGTTAATTTGTTTTTGCATTTTGTATTTTTGCTTTTACGGATAAGCACACTTCGAAGTGTATAGAAAGTATAAGTTATTCCCTTTTCGTTGGATTGAAGAATTGATTCATTTACAAAACTATAGACTTATTACACCCACATAATTATTATTTTATTGGTTTTGGGTACCGGTCTTATCTAAAATTTTTTTATCTAATCGGTAACCGAGAATGCAAGCAATGCAAAATAGGCTCACTGAGACTATCACTATGCTAATCTTCAAAGCTATATGTTCCGATGGCTTGCTTGCTTACTAACTGGCTTGCTTCAGCTAACTGGGCCAGTTTGAAAGACCTATTGTATGTAATTGAGAATTTTTATCTATACCACAGGTATAGATTCGATATGTATCGTCGACCATGTTTGCTTGCCATAGGGCATTTCTATGTGTAAAGGCAAGACATTGGCTACAAATTCAGCAAAAATATGAGAAGTTCTTGCACGCGATGTAGTACTGAAAATGGCCGAAATCAGCCTAATGAACTATTTTTGAAATTAAAAGTTATTGGGTTTTTTGCTTATTGCTTATAAACTACAACAGATACGATGAAAACTTTTCTACAGACAATCTATGGGAATATTACCGTCACTGCAGTACCAGTGTAAGAATGGAAAAAATCGGTTATGGTCACGAAATATGTTTGTTTCTAGATCAGAATTTCAAGTTAGTCGGTCAAAGGACAATTCGATTGCAGCCGATTATTATTTCCCAACTTCTTTTGTTGCAGATTAATCCAAATATCGAAGGCCTTACATTTATAGCGAAAACAATCAAAGGAAACTAAAATGCGAACTTCTTACAGCAGTGGTTTCCAACCTTTCTGCGCTGGCGCCCCCCTTTTTTAAAAAAAAATTAATGCGCCCCCCTTTAAAAAACAAAAAAAAAAAAAAACCGAAACAATCAGATGCTTCTGTTTACTGAAGTGTGACGCGAGTAAGCACGAGAATAACCGGGATGTGCTTATCTTTTGATTCCAGGCCCCGCCGGTACTCGGGTCCAAACGCGAAAGCGAGATATTTCGATTCGAAGAAGAGTATGAATTGAATGTTTTAGCATTTGTTCACCAAAAATCCGCGGCGAGGATTGTGGATTGGGGATTACGTATACTGCTGATTCATTTTTTTGACACCTATTTGACTTTTTTGGTTTGTATATATTAATCTTAATTTTTACTAAAGTAATTTAAAATTTTGGCGCGCAAATAGTCTGACTCCGATAATTCTTCCGATAGTGTTTACTTCTTCCGTTATGAAATTATGACTTTATCTACATATATATATATATTACAGGATAATACAAATTCAAATGCAAGTTTTTGACTCTGAAAAGTTTCATAGGGTGGACCACTGATGTCTTTAAGCCAATATGGGAAACACTTATCTGCTTTGTTCAAACTTATTTTGAACGTATTCCCGAATAATAAGAATAGCAATACTTTTTTACCGGTCGACACATACTTACAAGCTAGTATTTGATGATTACAATCTCCTCAATAAAACTCGATTCAAAGTCTCTATTGCATTTCAAATGCTAATTGGTCGGTCCATACATACATTGTCATTGAAATGGCTTTAAAAATTCATTTATGTCAATTTAGTCATAAGTTTTTGGCCGAAGCAAAATGTACTAAGATCGCATCGTATCTCTCAGAATTGACATCGTTTGCGTCGCGCTTTCCTTGAAGTATTAAAATCCAATAAGATCATTGCTTTGGGAAGCCTAATTGTTACATTTAATTAAAATTGTTCTTATTCTTAGAATAAATTTGACGAGTCTTCTAGAGCTCATAGGGGAAAAATTTGTTTATTAACGTAGTCGGAGTGAGTGGGAGTGGGAGATGGAGTTGGGGTCTTTCAAGCGACTAATCTGCGGTGTAATAAATGATTGATTGGTCTTCAATTACGAATAATTGTGGGAGAACATCAATATTCGACCAGCTAGGACACGAAGTGTCGAAATAATTTGATAAACATTCCTCGATATATTCGCTTAGAAGGCTAGGACTTTCTTCCGGAGCATACGTTAATATGCTTTTCGGGTTGCCATCGAATTATTTTCTTTAGCATATTCTACAAATTTGCTTTCTATTCTAATATGCAGATTAGTTCGATTAGAAGCATTCGCAAACTTTAGTATAATCGAAAGATGACTAATTGATTGGCCATTGAATTGTTGCGATGAACTGGATCATGTTCCCATTTGAAAGAAAAATATTCAGATCATAAGCTCATTTTCTCGTTCATTAAGAAGATCGGTCACAGGGCGCCTTTAATATCAGAACTTCAAAAAAAAAAAAAAAGAAGAGACGGCAGAAATATGATGGGAAGGTGAGGCACGCAATGTCTTTTTTGTTGTCTTTGTTAATACTAATTCGTTAGTAGTAGGTGTTAAAGATTCGGTTTCAATTCATTATAATTCTCTTCCACTCGTTAGCTTTCGTTTTGCATTTTGTTTTCTTTTCTATGAGCGATTATTGTTGCTTTGCTTGCTCTGACTAATGATAACTGTCCACAAATCATTGGGTGGTTTTTTACTTAATGTTTTATTTTTTCGTTTTTTTTCGCTTTTTTTGCTAAAAGCTTTGGGAAGCTTTAATCGAAAAGTTAGTCAATCGGTGTCCGACCGAAACGAAAGATCTCGCTTTAAATTAATAATAAAAAAAAAATTGAAATTTATTTGAGATTTTTTTTAATTTAGTTTAATTTACTATAAAAGAATTTAGAAAGAAAAAAAAAAAAAAATTACAAAAATTTTCTTAATCAACGAATTAAACGAATCTCATAGGAAATTTTCAAAAAAAACGAAACGTTTTTCTTTTGTTCGAATTTTAAGAAGACTGTCTCAGTTAACGACTTTGTAACATTGAAGATTTTTAAAGCATCAATCAATCAATCAACTAAATAATTATCACAAAAATTGTATAATACACGAGACTTTTCAAGTACAGTTAATTTTCTGCCTGCCTATATGTATTTATATACATATATGACATATATGTAACAAAAAGTAGAATGACGTCATTATATAAAATTTTGTACTGTCGAAATTATTCATACAATTATTAAATAAATAAATATTATAAACAAAAAAAAAAAAAAAAAAAACCACATATTTCGGAACAAATAAAGAATGCTTTGAATAACTGTTCTTTGGCGACAGTTGTTTAATAAATAACTCTTGTTAAAGTGTTAAAGAACATTTCAGTGCTTAAAGAAACGAAAATCATCGATTTGAGGACAGTAATGGTTGTGGTATTGCTCGCAATATTTGAAAAGGATTACCTGACTAAGGATTCAAACTATCTTGGTAAGGTTCGCTTTTAGCATTCCTGGCAAGGAAACTTTTTGCTCAACATATCAGTAGTCAACACGTGCTTTTATATATGCCATTAGAGTGATCTGAGTTTATTTAAACTCTAACATTGTGTGATTAAATTGATTGATGTCTGACTGTGAAAGCAGATCGCAAAGTGAAACCAGCTTAACTTGTGCAGGCCATCAAGAGTTTAAGCTTTAATGTTTTCAATCATACAGAAGACGTAGTACTACTAAAGGTTTACTTCAATCAGTCAGTCTTGAAGCTGAGTTTTCTAATAGTTAAAGCCATCATCTTTGATTGACTAAATCTCGCTTTGATTGTCTAGAGGCTAATCAATAAGATAAGCAATGGAAAGGTGTGCACGCACAAGTTATAAGTAGACACACTTTGGAAAGTACTCCGCCCAACGAATGTATCCTTTGATCAACGTATCTTAGTCAGCCATTAGTAGGGAGTAGTTTATCTTGGTGTAGCACATATTTGCTCGCATATTGCATCGCTTATTGTAGCCATTTAGGATCAATAAAAGCTTCTATTTATAGGCGATCTAGGAACTCAAAACTCACTCAAAATTTGAAACGAGCAGCATACTGTTAGTGCTGTCTTTAAAAGTATCGTTTTGACAATGGTTTAGAACTGGTTTATGCCCAATAGAATGAAGTTTGCACTTCTTCAAAAGTCAAGAAGCATTTCTTCTCACATCATTTACTGCGCTTTATGAAGGCAGAGGCTGCAAGGCCTTTAGCGATTAGTTAAATCTTCTACTGCTCTTCACTTCTTCTTTTTCTTGCTAGCCAACCATATCTACTTACGGTATTTGTGGATTCTAATAGCTTTGTTTCCTTAGAAGCGTGATATGTGCTTAGTAGATCTCTCATTAAGGATATAAATTCTTCATCACGGTAATAATCTGAAGCGATTTTTCCATGTCAGTCCTTCCGTGATCCAGTGATTTGTTTATCATCTGTTGCTGAAGCACTTATATTTTTATATTCGACATAATTACTTTTATTTTTAATTGATGACTACAAAGCAAGTTTAAAAACAATATTTGCTTTTAGTAGAGGCTGATCTAAACAGATATAAATTTTCCAGAATGTAAAAATGATCCCAATAAGGCATGTGGCGCAATTTTGATGAACGTAATATTCAAAAACTTTTATGTGTTAATTCTAAGCGCTGTCCAAGAATAGGGTAAAGAGGAAAAAGTAGATTTCTGCGTTGACTCGACGGTGATTCATATGCTATTCGATTTCTTTTCGTCTCCTGTTGCCGACAAAAATGGCGAATAGGCGCGACGCAATTAAAAGTTAAGCCCACCATGAAAAATATTTTATGGTTATGCTGACTCCGATGCCTATATACTTTTTAATCTAACTTCTCTATATAATCTCTGAGTTATGGCATTGGATTCTGTGAGTCATTTAAAATCAAAGAGCAAAAATATTGTATCTCTCTCTCTCTCTCTCTAGCCGTTTATATCTTCGTTTATTCGGAAAAAATATTGGCATAATTCCAATTTTTCGTCTATTTCATCCTTTCAGCATGTTGTGAAAGCAATAAGAAAAGCATTAGCATTTTTTTATTTTTTCTTTTTTTTTTTTTTGAGCAGAGAATTTTTTATAAATATTTATTCATCTTTTTTTTCTTTTTTTTTTTTTTTTTACAAAATATTACTTACATTATATTTTGAATATTGAAAATTTCTTTCAAAATAAAAATTGATGAGAATATTTATTCGGTAAAGAATATTTAGATGAGGGGAAAAAAAAAAAGAAAAACATTTGAAAGCGTTTGTAAGTCAAGTTTACCTTTTTTAAACTTATAAACAATAAACTGAGCAGAGTATCAAAAATTCGGTTTAGTATATGAATTTTCCCTTAAATATCGAAAATAAATAAATAAGTATTAGAGGAGCACAATTAAAGATGAATTGAAAACAGAAATTAAATGCGATTTTTTATACTAAAAATCTTCACTTTTGCTTTAAATTACTTGACATTTGTCAAGTATGCTCAGCATGGAACACTACTGCTGTAGTAATAACAAGTGCAAGCCTATGTTATATAAAATCGAAATCGTTCTCCTCACGGCAATTTACAACAATTATAAGCGGTTCGTACACTTGCAAGCATTAAGGCAATGAGAATACAAGAGGAGTAGAATTTGCTGCACTAACTACTCGGCCAAAGCGGATATCAATTTGAAATTTGACCGTCATCTACGGAGCAATGATTTCCATCCATCCATTTATTTCCATATCCATTTATTTGTTTAAAGTTGTGGATAACCGTAATATTAGCTTTTTGGATTATATGAGTTAAAGAGAAAAAGAAAAGTTCGAGCGGTTTTCTTCATCAAAATTTAAGCACATTTGTGCACAATTTGTTAAAAATTTATTTAAAAAATATATTAATTATATTTTGAGCGATAATCTTCTGCCATTCTTGACTTCAGAATTTCTGAGATTTCAGTGGAGCAACTGAACGAAGTAATTTTCACAAGCCTCGCTTGAAATTTAGCTTTAAATCATTAAGAGAGTTGTGCAGAGAGCGAAACAAGTGATAAGCGGTTACGTCAAAGTCCGGCCTATACGGTTGATGCGTAAAGCCTTTCCAGCCAAGTTCTCTTAATTTTTTCACAACTTATTAAAGATCCGTGTGCTCAGTGTACTATGAAAGAAAGTCGTTTCTGAACCAAGTGATTTTCACAAACCTCTCTTGAAATCAGCCTTACGGCATTAGGAGAGTTCTGTGACGAGTAATGCAATCGATAGTTGGGCGGATTATGACTTCACAGTCAAGTTCTCTCAATTTTGGTCTAGTTATGAAAGGTGCGTTACTACTGTGCTGGCTTAGTAACGCTAAAAGCTTTACCTCAATAGCGTGCATTAATTGCATCGCAAGATGATGCGTCTTATAATTCACGGCTTCCTTACAATCTTACAAAAAAACAAAGCCTCAACTATCGTGATAACAATTCTAACGTAATTCGATTTATTACAATTTTTCTATTAATTTGTGTGGGACCCAAATGCCGAGCAAACATCAAGTGCTTTCAAACTGTTTCTTGCTTGTTATTCACTTGATGGGATTGGTTTAACCAAAATTGCACGGCTCTAACGACGCCTGTTAGAAAGAAAAATCACGAGGATTGTATAATGTTTTCCATATTATATATATATATATATACATAGATACACATATTTATATGATTTAACATAAAATAACTGGCGTTTGGCGGGTAAAAATTTAATTTAATTTAAGTTAAATAAAGAGAATTCTATGGAACGCCAATTCTGTTGAATTCCGAAATAATCTGACGATGTTAGAATTAACAAATCGATGATTTTTAATTCAGCTCTCGAACCATTATGTCCATTATGTTACGGAAAACAGCGGCGTACCCATCAATAAGTTTTATGGCAGTTAGCCGAAATTTTCTATAATAACAAATTTTTACCTTCGATACCTACCTACACTACTTTTCTTGCAAGCGTTTATTAAGTGCGTGCGAATGCATCCAACATACAGAAGATAGAACCACTTTTTCGATCTAAGCGTGCTTCTTCGTTCGTCCGTCCGTCCGTCTGTCTGTCTTGTTGCAAGCGTTTATTAAGTTTGTGTGAATGTATCCAGCATACAGAAGATAGAACCACTTTTTCAATCTAAGCGCGCCTGTTCGTCCGTCCGTCCGTCCATCCGCCCGTCCGTCCATCCGTCCGTCCGTCCATCCGCCCGTCCGTCCGCCCATCCGTCCGTCTTGTTTACTTGTGCTCAAGCTCAGACTAAAAAAGATATCTTAATAAAATTTTGTACACCGACGTGTTTTGACCCAAGGGTGAACGCTATTGACAATAGTTTGGATCGGACTACTTTTTCGATCACTTACCGTTTAAAGCATTTTTTTCTTTGAAAAGTCGTTATATGAATGCCGGCACGATGACGTAGGGTAGCTGTGGCCTACTGTAGTATTTTTATTTCTTTTTTTTTTTTTTTTAATAAGCAAGCTTGGCATGGTAGAAGATACAACCATAAAATATCTATGCCAAGTGTTCATTAATTAATTAACGAACAAATTAAAATGAGTTTTATTTACGAGAGAAAAGTTGTAAAATATTGCTCCAATTTTTTATTTATGGTAAAAATAAAGTTCGCCTGTAACTTCTATGTATAAACTTCGCAAGAATTCTCTGCTCAGATAATACATCAATAACGGGGAAAGGTTTAGCACATTAAGGCATAAATTGTGGCATATTTTTGAAATCTTCTTGTCATCGAAGCGTTTATTTTATGCGTTGAGAAAACTTTTCCCGCCTTACTAATTAACACTTTCTCTTAAATAATTCTATTGATTTTTGTTTTTGTTTTTGCTTTCGCTTTATTTTTTTTTATTTTTTTGTAAAATTTTGTTCTCGAATTAAAAGTACAAACTAAAAATAAATTCTCAAGGAAAACAAATCACTTGAGGGAGGAAATTTGTTAAGCATTCTCAACGCAACATATGTATAAATTTGTAAATCAAACAATTGCCGGGAATTTGTTTTTCTTCTGTATATTTTGTATAGCAGTTTAGCCGGAAAATGAGGAAAAATGTTTTGCTTGAAATGTGTTTTACATATGGCCTTAGTTTATAGGCCATGTGCTGTGTTCTTATTCCATTTTTTTTTTTTTTTTTTTTTTTTTTTTGTGAACTGACATGTTACACGCGTAATAGGGAAGTGAGAATAAGAGCTGAACTTGAATTACTTGAAATAGAAAAATTTTATGACAGATTCCTGCCTTTAATCTACTTATGGCATTTTATTTTTCATTTTTGAAAAAAGAAAAAATTGAAAATTTATTGCTTTTGCTTTAAATAGAAATTTTAATCGCTCTATGCTTCAACGAATATTTTCTTTTTCCTTTCAAATTTAATGAGGAATTTATAAAAACGCGCATGCAGTCTGAGGACACCGTTTAGTGACTCTCTTGCTCTTGAGTTTCCTTTTTTCACATATTTCTAGTCCATGAAAACGCGCCATTTAACCTTCAACAAGTTTAGCGTTTGAATGCGGTTGACGTGCGTGTTCTTATACCATTTTAATATGCTACGATTGCGCTAACAAGCGAATGCTTTGATATGTGGGCAATCGATAGCGATCTGACTGTTTAGAGGTAAATGCTTTCAGTTGAAATTTTTTTTTCAAAGGACGAAAGCTACCCGTAAGAGTTTATAAAGTATGAGTCCAGTTATTAAAGGGTGCAAAACGGGTTGTCCCTATGGGTTGTCTACGCAATACGATTCCTCAAATCCGGTACTATTCTTTCAGAACCAACAAACCCGGCAGTTCGGCTCCACAGTGCTAACCAGATCGAAAGAGTGATGATATCGTGGAAAATTTCGTATACAATTTTTTTACTCTACCAGACTCAAGCACGTTAAGAAGGAATTTTTGCTGAAAGCTAATGAAAAAATTCCTTGTCTTGGCTGTCCCTGTTTTACCCTTTCCTTGTCTACTTCATTTGTATCTAGAAAGGGTAATATTAGCCTTAGTTACACTTACACCACTTGTGGTGCAGGGTATATTAAGTTTGCGCGGACGCATGTGACACGCAGAAGGGTTTCAGATCCCGAACCAGACCCAGCTTAACTGTAAGAAAATAATACGTGCATAGACAGGCTAAAATACAGTCTGAATTTCGTATTACAGGTTTTGTTCTTACAAGCGCAACCAGAGAAAATGAATTGAAGTAAATCGCTGAAAAGACAACCGCTTCAAATAGAGTTTTAGTTTAGCTTTCACTATATTATTTTTCGTATCTTTCGTATACAATACAAACAAGCAAAGTAAGAACATTATAGTTGGGCAAGGCCGACTGTTAGATACCATACACCACTTTGCCAAATACTCGTTTTGTAACAATACATCGAAAGTTACACATTATTTTAACGCAAAAGCACACTTTTCATGAAGGCTTGCTGGAGAAATTCTTATATGCGTTGGTATCAAAAAAATGGACCTAATGTCACTTGATGTTGTTGTGACAATTCCGGCTGTATGGCTCAATACAACCACACTGCCAAATGTAAAGACAGATTGCTTGACCTTTGCTTTGTCAATTTCCCGCAGATAGCGGTAAACCGCTGCTCACCCTTTAGCTTACCTGAGGATCCGTATCATCCAGCAATTTGCTCTTTCTTCAATTACAGGCACGATGGTGCGTTCTATCACTCTAATCCAACTTCCTCAGGAAAATATTATGATTGTAATAAAATCAATATCCTGCTGCTTAAATCTCATCCTTCACACATTATGCTCGATTTTTCTGCTGGGACTATTGGGAGCCTACTATATCACCATTAAGTAACCTCATCCTCGAAGCAAATGCCCGCCATGGTTTAACAAGAGCATTAAATGTTACAAAAATAGGAAAAACAAATTTTTCAAAAAATTTATGAAAAGTGATTCTGCTTATGACTATTTCGCCTACTCTGCGACAAGGCATAGATTTGATTACCTCAACCGCTAATGCTATTGAAGGTACCTTCAGTTGATAAAACCTTTACTGCTTGGAACTCGAAAAGACATATCTCCATATATCCCTTGCAGGTTTCTTGCAATGGCTCCGAGTCCTCTTGTGATATTGAAACCTCAAATCTCTTTGCTGAATACTTCCGACAAAGCATTTCAACTATTGATTCCGATTTAATGGTTAAGTATCCGTATTTGATGACTAACTCGGTTTCGATTCCTGATTTGGTCATTTCAGAGAACGTCGTTTTACATGGTTCGAGGTCTCTAAACCATAGCTGTGCGCCTAGGCCAGATGGCATGCCATCATGTATACTCAAATCATGCTCTGGCGGGCTGTGGTGTAATTTGAAAGAATTTTAATCAGTCCTCGAAATCAACTATTGGAAGAGCAGCTTCCTTATTCTACTTCACAAATGTGGAAACAGACATCATGTTGAGAATTATGGACGCATTGCCAAGTTGAGGGTCTTACTTAATCTGTTTGAACGAATTGTTACTCAGAACATAGCTTTCGTTATCAAATCCAATATTTTTCCATTTCAGCATAGCCTTCCGCAAGGAAGATCAACTGTTAAGTATCTCTTAGAGTTTACTGGCCATGTTTTCAAGGCTTTTTCTAGTGGCTCTCGAACGATTTATGGAATATACTGATTTTAGTAAAGCGTTTGACTTGACTAACCATAACTTATTGACCTTCAAAGTCCAGGCCTTTGACCTTTACCTTTGTACTTAGTGAACTGGATAAGCTCTTATCTGCATAACAGATTATTTAGAATTCTATTTAACCCGATGAATGAAATTCCCGTGACGTCTGGCGTCCCTCAAGGCAGCCACTTAGGACCTTTTTTATGTAATCTTTCTTCTTATGTAATGATTTCCCCTCGGTGATTAAATCCAGCCGTATCTTAAATTGTCTTCTTCCTTCTCCTTGAAATCGCAATCGTATCAGCTTGAAATTGATTTAAATAATTTGGTTACATGATGCTCGTGAAATTTTATGAAATTAAATCTAGAAAAATGCAAGAAGCTTTCTTTCTCAAGGAGGAAGTCATTCAATACTGAATATTTCATTGATTCTCACAACTTGGAAAATGTAGATTCCGTTCTTCCGTTCCGTTAGGGGTTCTATTTGTTGGATTGCGTATTCGTCGAATATGTTTTAATTTGCACATTAAACTCTCTTTAAGCAAAGCTAGATCCGTGCTAGGTTTCATTTACATATGATCCAAACAACTTAACGATCCTTATATTACAAAAAAGTTATACATTTGCTTAGTTAGAACAATACCTGAAGAATGCGCCTCTATTGGGTGGTCTCCTTCCTATTGGCGTTATGTAGACTCAATTGAATCCATTCAAAAGTAAATCTTGCTGTTTGCGCTTAGGAATTTGAACTGAGACCCGCTTGTCTCTCTGTCTCCTTATGAAAATAGGTTGCTTCTGTCATCCTTACCAGGAAGTGTTTTTGGTGTTTCCTTCTTAATTACATTAATAAATGGTACTATCGAGTCGCACATTACTTGGTGAGATAGATAAACTTCAATGTTCCTAATCGCTTCTCTGGGAACCTTATCTTCATTAAGCTGCGTCAATGTTAATGTGTAATTATGAGCTCTTTAACCTCTTGAGACTTGTTTGCAGAAACATAGATGGTGTGTATCACTTAATCTCAATACAAAACTATGCTTAATTCGCCCGATTTTCCTAAGCCGTATTTAAATTAACTTGCAATCTTATTATTATTATTATTATTATTATTATTATTAAATAAATTTAGCCAGAGAATAAATTGTAAGACTAAAGTCTTAAAGCACTAGCAGTATCTAAGGCTTTCGGCTTTATTTTTTTATTAATATTATTATTATTATTATTATTATTATTATTATTAAAAGCTCTGACCGCACTTGAGGTTGGAACCCATGCCCATTGAATTGCTAGTCGAGACTCTTGCCTACTCGGCCACTCAGGCGGATAACTTGCAATCTTAACATCTTGCTATCATTCGAAAACTAACTGATGTTGTTTGCTGGTATCTGTTGTCAAGCTTTTGCATATTTGCAATGGCTTAGGGGTCCACTTCCAACTCGGATCTGTCCTGGTTGTGGGTGTGCCTCTATGCTAGTTGTGTACCGGCTTTTTTCTTTGTCTTCTTTTTTTTCTTTTTTTTCTTTCCTATTTTGTTTGCACATGAATTATTATTGTTTTTTTTCTTACCTTCTCTTTACAGACTTTGCACTAGTTTTTAATTATAATTAACATAAGGTTTACTTCTAAGAGTCAATTGAATTCGGCTTTTAACTGAGTTTAACTTAGTTTCATGTGAAAGTAACTAAATAAGTAAATAAATTAATTCGGTTGATTTGATTTCTATGTCAATCAACTAATTTTCATTAATATTAAAAATTATAAAATGATATAAAAATTCATTAATATTAAAAACGATGCCTGCTCACTATAAAAAGATTCAGTTTTCGTAGGAACTGTTGCAGGAACCATGAAGAGGAACATTGCCCCAGCCGAACTAAATTTTTCATACCAATTTAGAATGTCCCAATACTATTACAGAGATATACAACGACTGTTCAAAGTGGTCGAAAATGTCGACCTATGCAAACCATTGCGATTGGTGAAAGCACGTGAATGTACCAAATTACAGCAAAAAATATCTCAAAAATTGCAACCTATAGTTTGAGAACAAATTTACGTGGACAGACATCAGATGGACAGACAGATAGCCGGATAGACGAACAGATGGACAGATGTGCTTAGGTGGTTCTAAGCCCTTCTTAAGCCCTTCTCCGGACGTGTTATATACGTCCGCACAAACTTAATATACCCAGTACCACAAACGCTGTAGGATATAAGAAAGAAAAAAATCGTTTAGTCTACCTTCTTACGTGTAGACAACGAGGTAGGATTTTTGAAAAATATTAACTTTGAACTGATTGGCAAGTGCTTGAATGAAAATGTGGACAGACATCAGATGGACAGACAGATAGCTGGATAGACGAGCAGATGGAAAGATGTGCGTAGGTGGGTCTAAGCCCTTCCTAAGCCCTTCTTCGCACGTGTTACATACGTCCGCACAAACTTAATACACCCAGTACCACAAACGCTGTAGGATATAAGAAAGAAAAAAATCGTTTAGTCTACCTTCTTACGTGTAGACAATGAGGAAGGTTTTTGGAAAATATTAATTTTGGACTGATTGGCAAATGCTTGAATGAAAATGTGGGCAGACATCAGATGGGCAGACAGATAGCCGGATAGACAAACAGATGGAAAGATGTGCTTAGGTGGGTCTAAGCCTGTTTTAAGCCCTTCTCCGGACGTGTTACCTACGTCCGCACAAACTTAATATACCCAGTACGACAAACGCTCTAGGGTAAAAAAAAAGAAAAAAATCGTTTAGTCTACATTCTTACCTGTAGACAATGAGGTAGGATTTTTGAAAAATATTAATTTTGGACTGATTGGCAAGTGATTAAAAAGGTCCCTTTTTCAACCGACAAAAAAAGTTAAAAATAATTGATCGAAAAATGAGTGAAATGATGAAATTCTCTACGGTAAAGATATTGTAAAAAATTGAAATGAAAAAAATGAAAATTGAAATTTGTTGCAAGTTGTTTGCAGAAATCGTGATTAGAGGAAAGCGCTTTTAAAGCTTTAAGCGCCAGTACATTGCTATGCAATTATTTTTGAAAAATCGGTTTTTTTGACCCTTTAAGATTTTTCTATGCCGATTTAGGGCATCGTTAAGCCAATGAAAACAATTGATTTTTTTACAAAAGTTTACAATGGCATTACCACTTAAGATCGTATGCAGAGATAGAGGATTTCTTTACCTAAGAAATAGATAATATTTTTATTTGTACTACTGTAGGGGATTTCTTTATCTAAGAAATAGATAATATTTTTATTTGTACTACTGTAGGGGATTTCTTTACCTAAGAAATAGATAATATTTTTATTTGTACTACTGTAGGGGATTTCTTTACCTAAGAAATAGATGATATTTTTTTTTTGTACTACTGTAGGGGATTTTGTTACCTAAGAAATAGATAATATTTTTATTTGTACTTCTTTTACTTGCTTTCATCCGATATTTAGGGTTAAAAATGTTATGTTTATTTATAATGGAAATAAATTCAATAACTCGAGCAATAGTTTTAACGATTCAATATAATTCTTATTGATGATAAGCTTTCTCATCTCGTCTTTTTTTATATAGAGATGAATTATATTTAATCTTTTCATACATATATATAAAATATGTTGTCATGTGCACTATGCCTAGTGAGATAATCACATTATAACACAATTTGTAGCATATATTAAAAGCACTCAGAGATACGAACGAGAACGAAAACGAGGAACAATATATATATGCACTTGAGATATCTCGTCATATTGTGCATAAATATGATCATAATCATATATACACATATATACATATATAAAGTGAGGTTGTAGATCAACTAAATTAGGAAACTGGTCTATTGAGTTTAATTAAATGTGTCTCTGCTTCTTGCTGGCTGGAAAGAGAATATCGTTGGCGTTGAATACCAAATTAAACTAACAAATAATAAAAGAAAGATGCACAATAATAAAAACATGCACGCATACCGTGAATAACCAGAATTACTTATTTACATATGCGCATATGCGCATGCAAAAAATGCATTAATAACCGCAGTGGTGTTGGTAATCCCGCTGCTGATGATAATGATACTCTCGAAGCGCATACCAATGTCATATCACATAATTTGTTATGACGACAACACCTGATATCTGTTGCTTTAAAAACAGACGCATATAAAAATGTGTTTATAATAGAGTAATAGCGACAACACCCCTTAGATAATTAAGTGAAAGTAAGTTCTCCTTAACACAAAACAAGTGTAATTGTGTCATCAAGTAAATCGCGAAAGGACACACTTTCACTGAAACTAAACCGATAGTGAAAGTTGGCCTGAGCACACATTTGAAGACGGTCTTTATGTCATTTTTATTAAAGTGAATCAAGTGAATAGCTGTGACAGTAGATTCATCTTTTGTCTCCGAACCAATTTATAAAACAATTCGAGTTTCTTCTCGATAGATATTCTTACCCTACGTAAGCCAAGTCCAAAACCTATTTGAAACCTCTTAGGAAGCCAAACACATTTAATAGAATTGCGGACGCGAAAAATGTCTTAAGAAAGATGACTTAAGCCTATTGATTGCCAGCATATCGTGTAAATCGAAAACATCTAGTTTTGAAAGTGTAGTCTTAGTTAGGTATACAAACTTCGTTGTAGGCCATCGTAAGTAATTCTTTTGTTTATGTATTTCTTTAAATTTTCTTTGGCACTTTTTGTGTGAGATCATCGCTCTTTAGCTATATAGATAATGGGCAAGAAAAAATGAAAAGTAAATAAAATTTATGTGTAAATCGAAATAAAAATAAATTTATAATAAGTAGTAAGTAAGACCATGTGGGAAAGCTGTATTCACCTTAGGAGGAATCCTTGGGTTATCATTAGATTAAAAAAAAACTCTTGGTATGTTTTTAGTAAATGGCTTTGGTAACGGTAATCACATGGAGGTGGACATAGAACATTTTAGAAAGAAGCCTGATTTTTGAAAAATTCGAGACATATCACCGTTTCACTTCGGCCAAGGCGATAACTCTTAGTGGGCTTGTGATTAGATCTTGGCTGTTAAAGGCTCAGCGACCTTCTGTCCACGAATCGTTTATGAACTTCTAAGGAAAACCTTAACATATAATCTTATGGCATCGTTGTGTAATGTAACAGTGACGACGCACAACAAACAGTTTTAAGCCTAGATGCGCAAGCAAGCTCGGTATTTGGGTGCTATATAAATAAAACCCCACAAAATTTCCATTTGTGAATCGCTGCTGAAAAGAAATGAAATCGCATAAGGGGAAAATTGGTCACATACGATGCCCGTGAGCGGAAAAGACAGTGGACCAAGACGGATGAAGCTAGACAAACGGCAAGAATGACAAGACGGTAGAATGTCAAGTTTCCCGTATTATTGTTGCTTAATCATGCCCACTTGCGCACGTAAAGGTTGCACGATCCTGGTGAAGTTTTGCAAGTCAAATCACTTGTTCTCCTCATTTTATGTTGCGTTTCATTATGGGATCTGGTTGTCTGCCTGTTACGCCCATTTCAGATTTGGTTTATGGTCGTCAGTAAAGGTTAGGTACGCCGACATTAAGGTTTCTATCTGCACTTTCGGAGCCATGAGGTTTCAAACAACAGACAATCGTCTGACAAAAGGTTGGATCGACCACTAGATGACATAGTACAACCAAAATTTTACGTTCAATGTATGGACTCTATGGAATCTCTGATATAATTTTTTTTAGGTCTTTTAAAAGCAATGGTAAATCTAGTATGCCCGAGATAACTTAACTGAAATATAAACAAGTAAGTAAAATAAGAAGCAAAAATTATTAAAATTATTGAAAAAAGGAAATTAATAGGCTGGCGGCATCCCAAGGTGGGAGGAGCGGAGAGATTTAACGAATTTCACTTTTCAATTTCAGCGTCTCAATTCTATTTACGTACTTGAATTAATTTTCATCGTTTTCATGGCTTCCCAAAGCATTGTTTGCTACTGTTTGCAATATTCGCCAATTTATTTGTTCTCGGCGAGAAACTTGCAAAACTTGAATATTCGTTTTTGATGCTAAAATTGACGAGGCTAGCATCCTGCGCTGCCCATTATCCCATTACCTTTAAATGCTTGGGTTAATTCGATACTTATTGTAGTGTGTGCTGTCGGTTTGACTTATTTTTAAGTTTGTTAATCTCTGCATTCTTCATTCTTGCCACAACATCAACATGTCCAAGGAATCTAAAATATGTAAAACAGGTCTCCCGTAAGCTCCTTTTTGGTATTGACTAATAATTCAGATGCATTAACACACATTCGAAAGAGTGTTGAAGTCGAGTGACTAGAAATTTTTGGTACAAACGGTTATGAACGGTTATGGGTTTTAACAAACCTACTGGTAAAGTTGTCGTATGGGAAAATTTTTCCTTAGTTCCTTTTTTTGAACATTTTCACGCTCTACTTCCTTCTTCAGCTCACTGAGTAAAGAAACTTTGAAAACGGGCGACTACTTTTAGCTGTTTTAGTAAAAATTGGTTGGAAATATTTTAAAAAACCTTGCTACCTGTATTTTGACATCAGTTCGTGCCAATTATGAGAAAAATATTTTACGTGATATGAACTAAAAAGTCGAACGTAAAAATTGATTTGTAGTTTCCGATGCATTGCTTTTCCTTGCAAACTTGGACTTAAATCGATATTAATCGATGAATGGTTCGAAATGAAAACCCGACATTTTCTATAAAAGTCGGTCTAATAAGTTCCACAAATTTTTGTTATGAAACGAAAGAGCGACAAATCTTTCTGATTCATTCTCTACTTCTTTATTTCATGCATTTGCGAATTATTTTGCATTATTATTTGCTAACAGGACAGAGTAAAAGGAAAAGTAGATTATTTTCGGAATATAATAGCAAACAGTAAGGCAGAGAGTGAGTAGCAAATAGCAAGTAACAAGTAGCAAATAGCAAATAGCAAGTAGCCTATACATAGTAGCAAAAAATAATAACCCGAATTAAGTAAACCAGATCAAGTGAATAGAAACCGAATCGAATGGAATTAATTCTGTTAACAGCCACGTGTGTTTTGGTAGCAATTATGAGATCGATGACTAAGAGCTATTTAGCTACAGCTTAGTGTAATATTATCATAAAAATTATTATAATGAAACGATCAATAATTTCCGCGATCGAATTGGAAAAAAATGTCTTTTTTGTTGTAAAATTTTACTGTAATCATCAACATAGTCACCTTTAAGGATAATAAAAAATACGATCACCTTCAACACAACGCCCTCAAAGTACGGTTCAGTTTCTGCAATGACTTTATCGTTTTCCCTGGAGAAACCTTTGGTGATACTGTCACCAGATAACACTTGCTTGCGGCCACGTCTACAGGGATACAATAGACGGAGTAGCAATTTGAAGTTTAGCTCATTTGAAAAGAGACTGTCCCATGTCTACATATTTATGCAAAGTGAAGATATTTTTTGATATTTTTAGTATATCAGATAACTCTTGAAGTTTTACGTTTGGATTATGGGGAATAATTTTAACGATTTTTTTGATATTTTGTTGTGTCATCGCGAGTCTTGGACGTCCACTGCGTTCAGCAGCACAACCATGCGATCCCGTTTAAAATCAGCAAGTCGACGGCACAGAGTTGTTCTCGATAGAAAATTGGCGCCATAACATTTTTCAAGCCAATGCTGACTTTAATTAGAGTTTTTTTTCTTTGTCAGGAAGTGATGTTTAATCAACGCATGAAATTAGGATTTTTTTTTTTTTTTTTTTGAATAACAAAAGAAAGTCGGAAGCAAACGACCGAAATAGAAAAAAATCATAGATTTTTTGTTAGAGACGATGTCATTTTCGGAAATTATTGACCGATACGTTATGTAGATAGGTTTTCCAATTCAATACGCATTTCAGTAATAGAAAAATATTAATAAATATTTAAAAGAAATTTTTCTATCGGGAACTTTTCAAAAGTGTATTTATGGAATAATTCTATCACATTGCATTTGGAACAATTAACCCGTTGGACATTCTAAAATCAGCTTCAGAACAGAATATCAATTCAATATATTATTTTATTAAAACTACTAGGCTCAATATCTAATGTACATTTTTATAAATTAGAGCCGATGGCTTGTGTTGCTAGTGCTCAATGTCTTTTTTTTTAGTCTAAGACTTTATTTCATTAGTTTAAAATTTTAATAATAATAATAATAATAACGCTATCACAACGGATAAATAAACAATCAATAGTTTTTTTAATTTAAATCATAGAACTGTGTCTAAGTCAAAGCCAAGGCAATAACCGAATAAATTGCTATATAATATATTGTATAGGTGTTCATAAGCACGTACAAGAGCAGTTTAATTTGATAATAAAAATTATGACGGTCTACTTTTAGGCTAATTTGTAAAATTGAATAAATTTAGTTCGCGTATTTTCCAGATATTAATTTTCATGTTTTCTTTCCATTGCAGTGAAACGCAACTGAGGAATCCAAGCAAGTGCTAACGTCAAAGAAAGATTGTACAACCATACATATCAACAGTTCTTTTTGAAATTAAGGAAGTCAAAAAGCAAACAACAATAACAATAATTTTTACAAGAAACGAAAAAAAATTGCATAACTGAAGAAAAAGAAAATTCCCGCGTTTTTAAAAAAAACGACTGCACGATTTTAAATTAATGAAAAAGCACTGAATTTCGAGAAGAGAGACAAAAAAAATAGATAGAAAAACATAGCATTTAAGCTTTTTCTATGGACAAAAGTAAACGTTTACAGAATTTTGCTCTTCACTTTTGAACTAAGAGTACATACAATTAGAAGAAGACTTTCCAAGGGTCGGACTTACCGCAGTCACTCATAAACCCCCCTCTTTTTAAACGAACTTCATACAATTTCAACAAATTGCAAATTGTATGACTTATTGAAAATAAAAAAAAAAAAACATAATGGCAGATAATGACCATAAAACGACCTCTAGTTTATCGTTAAATGACGTGAATAATAACGCTTCTCTTCAAATGCCCAAACCGGGGGAAGCGCAACTAATAACTAAGCTGGCTGAGAATATAAGTAAAAATTATCAAATTGCGAAACAAAAGCAACTAAGACAACAGAATTTAGGCAATGCAGGCCAAGCAATGAAAATAAGATATCCAGAATTAAAGTCAAGCTCAGTAACAAATGACGTAGATGAAGAATGGCCGGAGATTAGTAGCTTGTCGGAGAATAAATTGAAGCGTAAGAAAACTTTATCTTCGTCTCTAACCTCGGTGTCAGATACTGTAAATCAAGAAAAACGCACTCGCATTGAAGGCATGCAATTGAATTGTCGCGGCAAGTTGCCGCTTAAAGCTGACAACGTCAGCACCTCTGAGGCATATCCGGCAAATAAGTTGGAAAAATCAGAAAAAATAGTAGGTAAACCACCTCTACCCAATAGTGCTTTAAAGCAAGTGCCACAAACGAATACTATTGTACAACCACCGAGACTGAAACGTAAGCTACAAGAGAATGTACAAACCATACAAAAGCTCAATGCTCTCACCGAACAACTGCGTTTAGAGATCAACGAACTGAAAACGAATTTAACCACCGAAAGAGGAGCGGTTAGAGTTTTAAGGTAGGTCTTAAGTAAATGTGTTACCTAAACATAATTTATGTTTGTCGTGTGTCTTAAAATTTTAGAGCTCAAAATGAAGCGGAAACCCGGAAATGGAAAAATGAAGTGAAAAAATTGCAAAATGCTTTAGAGCTTTTCAAGAAAACCAATGCGACGATTGCTTTAAAGAAAAATGAGAATATTAATAACGAAACCATGATGACCTCCACCAATGCAAGCAGCTTAGTCAATTACGAAATACAAAGACTGACCGCAGAGATTAATAATCTTAAAGAAGCCAATAAAACACTTGAGGAAAAGAAACTGGTATGTTAATAAAAATACCCAAATATTACCAAACAAAATTAAATAACTACCAAAAATTGCATGAAAATATTTGTTCAAAAGTTTCTTAAGACATCAATAAAAATAATAATATTTCGTAGGCTTTTATATCCATTAACAAAGAATTAGAGCTTAACAGATTTTAAAAGTGCATAATAGAGTGCATATTATGTTCATGTTGCGCTATTCTCAACTGACGAAGGCACTTCCTCTCAATCAACAAGAGAAAAATTTAAAAAAAATTTTGGAAAGTGATGTATAGTTCCACAGAATATTTGGTAATAGGTTGGGGAAAAACGAATCAATAATTTTGTCGGTAGATGGCTGATGTAATGATCGATATCTCGTAAAGTAGCGATGAAACGATTTCAGATTTATGTTCGTTGGAAAGCTGGCAAATCGCACTAAAAAAAGTCTTTTACTGTTTTTTGTTGGGTTCATTCAGTTGTCAGTTACAGGGTGTTAAAAATGGGCGCCAACAAAGAGAAAATCCAAGGCCAAAATAGGAGAAATTTCGAATAGAGTTTATGGTCCCGACATTGTAACAGCCAATTATATAAAATTTTGATTTCGTCGATTCCGTTCAGGTATTTTTAATGTTAAAGATGCACCTCGCACAGATAGGCCCGTTGTTGAAAATGTCGATAAAATAACAAAAATGATTGAAATTGACCGGCATGTGAACGGTCTTAGCATAGCCCAGGCACTTAAAGATCGACCATAAAATGGTTTTAAACTATTTGCACAAATCTGGAATCAAAAGCAAGCTTGATGTTTGAGTGCCACACCAATTAACACAAAAAACGTGATGAATCGAATCGATCCGTCTGCGAAGACTTCATGGTCAAGCAACTTAAACAGTGGCTCACGAACAGAAAGGTTCTGCTGTGCATTCGGCAGGATTAGAAAGGAATCAAATTCCGATCTCTACGGTCAACAAGTGCATGTTTGGAGCTAACGATTGACCAGATACGGCTAGAATTGGTCAAAAGGAGAGTTGTTGCGTTTCAGCCCCAGACCGTACACGTGTATAATGACTCGCCAGAAACTCTTCTCTTCTTGGATCTTCGTTGGGAAGTTTTGATGCATCCATCATATAGTCCGCACCTGGCACCAAACGAATCCCATGCTTTTCTTGAATTGCAAAATTCCTTAGTAATTAGAAATTGTCATCAAAAGCAGATTGTGAAAATCGATTACTAGAGTTTTTCACCAACAGGGACCAAGACTACTATGAGAGAGGCTTTATTAAGCTCCCTTAAAAATGGCAACAAATTATAGAACAACACGGTGCGTATTTCATCACAATTGGTAGTCAGAGACATGTTAAATAAAGTCTTGAGGTCCACGTAAAAATAATGGATTTCTTTTTCCCCAACATAGTATACATTAGTTAGAAAGTTAAAAAGTGGACGTAGTTTAGTGACTCATTTATTTATAACTTAATTTCTATTTCCTAAATAAATCTATTGTTTCGAATCGTGAATGATTCATTTCTCTATTTCTTGTTTTCTCCATTTATGAGCATTCACAACGCCAATGGTGCTGAGAATTTTTGTCGTCTGTCATAAGCACATATTTTATATATACTGAAAATGTCGGAGATTTTTGAGATTTGCGGTCAACGGTCTGTTAATGTCATTTACAACTATTCGCTTCAATAAAATGGCGTGAAGTTTTCAAATGCAAATCCTGCGCAAATTTTGGGATACTCTTCACATACATAGACTACGTCCCAACATTAGCTCACTAGGCAATCCAATTTAAGCAGATTAGAGTTAGCCTTAGAAGACTAGAGTAAACAATTTAGGGAAAGTAGCGTAAGTAGGCTACAGAATTTAAGCGGACTGAACTAGGTAAGCTAGGTAGACTGGAATGGAGAGCTTAAGCCATTAGAAGAGAGAGCCGAAGCAGACCAGGGTGGGCTGCCTTAGCAGTCTAACCTAGATAGCCAAATGAGATCAGATTTTGTAGACTAAACGGGCCAACCAATCTAAGCAAGTTCGAAGAGGAAGCTTAAGCAGCTAGGAGTGGGCAGCCTAAGTAGACTAGAGCAAGTAACCTANCCAACCAATCTAAGCAAGTTCGAAGAGGAAGCTTAAGCAGCTAGGAGTGGGCAGCCTAAGTAGACTAGAGCAAGTAACCTAAGGAGGCCAAAATTGAAGGCTGACTAAACGGACCAACCAATCTAAGCAAGTTCGAGGAGGAAGCTTAAGCAGCTAGGAGTGGGCAACCTAAGTAGACTAGAGCAAGTAACCTAAGGAGGCCAAAATTGATAGGCTGAACAGATCAGAGTCCGTATTAACAACAGACCAGTATAGGCTACATAAAAAGGGTGGAGAGAGCAGCATAAATAGGCTAGAGTAGGTCGTCTAAAGAGACAAAAACAAGCAACCTAAACAGGCCACGAAAGCATGCGGTGTAAGCAGACTAGAGATGAGAATAGCCAGTCTAAGCTGGCTAGGCAAAGTAACCCGAGAAAGCTAAGTTATTTTCTCGAACTAATGGATGGACCTTGTTTTTTGAGCAAGGATATGTTCCCTTACGTCCTTTAATCAAATTACAGCTATTTCTCCGATCAATTTATTAACATTACAGCAAACGACTTGAATTGTTAATAACGTTTACTTAATATTAGGGAGTTTTTAAAGAAAATGGAATTTTTTATTAAACAGAAAAAAAGAGTAAAAACAAGTAAGAAAGCAATGTAAGGATGGGGTACAATCTCGGGTATACGCTACCATTAATGTACTTAGCGCCTCGTAATTGTAAAAAGTGAATGGGATAAAATTTATCTTCTTGTCCATTAAAAGGTATTGTTGAGAAAAAATTAATCCATCATGTCCTGGCCTCCACCGTAACTAATTTACTATTAACGCACTTACCTTAAGAAGCACACTTATGATTACGAAGCGTAAAGCCACAAAAAAAAGTGAAAAAAAAAATGTAACCATTTACAGTTTTGTGTGAGCGTAGCCGTCTTTCCATTTCTGCGCATAAATAGTACAGTTTTCCCTAAAGCAAATATCGAAAATTTCAGTCCTTTATCTTTTGCAGTTTGTAAGTAAGTTTGTAAGAGAAAGAAAGTCGCTTTCACTTTACACTCAGCTGCGGGCGTGTGTTCTTACCAATTTGGCTCACTATCCATGTCGATTTGCGTGCAGCAACTTCTAATGTTTCTACTAAATTTGAAATCAATATCTCCTCTCTGCGATCAGCAGAATGTCAACAACACACACCACACAGACACAAACGATACAGACACACCTTCAACTCCAGAGTCTGCCCTTGCGTCCAAACAGAAAAACCATAGACGGGCGGACTTGGCTTTCTGCGATCAGCAGAGTGTCAACAACACACACCACACAGACACAAACGATACAGACACACCTTCAACTCCAGAGTCTGGCCTGGCGTCCAAACAGAAAAACAATAGACGGGTGGACTTGGCTTTCTGCGATCAGCAGAGTGTCAACAACACACACCACACAGACACAAACGATACAGGCACACCTTCAAGTCCAGGGTTTGCCCTTGCGTCCAAACAGAAAAATCATAGACGGGCGGACTTGGCTTTCTGCGATCAGCAGAGTGTCAACAACACACACCACACAGACACAAACGATACAGGCGCACCTTCAACTCCAGAGTCTGCCCTTACGTCCAAACGGAAAAACCATAGACGGGCGGATTTGGCTTTCTGCAATCAGCAGAGTGTCAACAACACACACCACACAGACATAAACGATACAGGCACACCTTCAACTCCAGAGTCTGCCCTTACGTCCAAAGAGAAAAACCATAGACGGGCGGATTTGGCTTTCTGCAATCAGCAGAGTGTCAACAACACACACCACACAGACACAAACGATACAGGCACACCTTCATCTCCAGAGTCTGGCCTTGCGTCCAAACAGAAAAACCATAGACGGGCGGACTTGCCATAATCAATTCCGAATTTCACGCCGATCGGAAATATAAATACATACGTTATATAAGGGGTTTCTGAAGCTTCGTTTTGGGTGTTGCAAACATGATGACAAAATGAATGCACCCTCTCTTTCAGTGGTCGATGTAACTATACAATAAATTTTAGAATTGACCGGTTGTTATAACTATGAAGTATAAGAAGTGGAAATCTGATTGAGGAATTTGGTCTTTCATTTCTTTCGTTATGTAACCCTTCTTCTGAATGCGAGAGATTAGTCCGATATTTTCAGTGTTTCTTTTGTTTATTTACATTAATTTGCAACTTTTTAAAAAGGGATCTTACAACTTTGAATTCTATGCTCATTCTTGAACGTAGACTATATCATATAAGGATGTATGATGGCGAATGTATTCAGCATGTATTCAGCAATAGCTTTCTTCGCTTTTCTGAAAATTCGGAGTTTACGAAGGCAATTATGCTTTAATATATGTCCCTAAACAGAAGACATTCAATTCCTGTCAATGCGTTGTGTGAAAGCAGCTCCTGCTCATGTAATTTAAAACTGCGACTGTAGATGACGGAATGGTGCGGGTGTTACTGCGTGTGCTGCGGATTCATCGCTAGCCTTCAACGCAGCGGTTGTTTAGTCTACTTGTAGGTACAAGATGAATCCTCATTAAAGTCTCATTTTTCTTTGGAATCGAAAGGTTTATGGGCGAATTTCTGCACCATAAGTAACTGTCAAGATGATAAACTAATTTGACTTTAACTAGAATATAAATGGAAAGACATTTCAAATCCGATGTGCTTTCCGGAACTGTTTAATATTTTTAAATATTTATTTTACATAATTATACATATTTTTCCATTAACCTTTGATGGATGGTGGCTATACTTATTTTGTCATAACCTTTGCCATACGTAGACATGAGTAACCCATGTTTCCATCCGTTGCCATCCGTTTGCGTGCCTGTGTAATGTGTGTTGTTGACATTCTCCTGGTCCCAAAAATGGAGATATCGACTTCAACTTTGGTAGTTGCATAGGGAGTTTTTGCACGCAGTTTGATATTGAAAATGGGCCAAATCGGTCGTAGCGCAAGCCCGCAGTGAGGGTTGAACTGAACGCATCGCCGTGTTTCTAAACAAAAATTTACGGTTTTTTGCTCATTACTCACAAATTATAAAAGACGGACAGTTGAAATTTTCCGCACATACTTTGCGAGAAACTCCACTATTTATGGACAAAAATGAACAAAATCGGCCATGCCCACACAAAGTTACAATTGATTTAGGTTTCTTTTTTTTTTAATTTTTTGTAGTTTTGTGCTTGTTTTCCGTAAGGTAAACAAGAAAAAATTTTTTAAATTACTTCGAATATTCCTCAAGTGAAGATATATGAATATATATATATATATATATATATATATATATATATGAATATATATAGGAAATATAAATGTGTTTTTTCTAAGATGTCGTGGACACTATCACCTGGTGGATTAATTTTTTTTAATAGCACCAGCGACATGGGTATCAAATAAAAGGACTCCGAGAGTAGAAGTCGACAAGATATGTGCGTTAATTTTAAATAAATTATGGTAGGCGTCACGACGTAGGGGCTTAACTTTTTTGTTACACTATTATTGTTATGGGTATCACATGAAAGGGCTTGGGGAGTAGAATGCGAAAAGCTAAGCGTCTTAACTCTAATTTAATTATGGTGGACGTCACGACATGGCGAATTAAATTTTCTTAATAATACCTTTTAGTGAAGTAGAAGATGAAAGATATTTTTTATCCCATTCACCTTTTTATGACAATAAATAAAAGTTTGGATGAGCCAAAAATTTTCAATGGTGGTGCGTATGCGAGATTCGATGCCAGCCAGCTTGTTTACTTGTCTTAATACATAAATTTTCTTTTCATTCATTTTCGAACGATGCATGTTTTGTGATTTTACATCGTCAACAGTTACTGCGTAAAGTTATAAAGTTTTTTTGCAGCTGCTATCAGATATACAATAACATATAATAACTATGGTCTAAGAGAAGACTTGACCTTCAACTGTTTTATAATGCGTATCAATCAAAATGCAAATCAATGCGTAAGGCTTCTCCAGTTCTTGACCTATCATCTCATAGTCAGATGCGTCTTTGAAATGACACACACACACACACACATATTTAATTTTACCGTAATTACTAACATTCCCATTAAGTGACTTGTGCTATACTAATTGCTCGGCATGTTTCTTGTGACTGACTGCTTGTTGTGTCAATTGTGATATTGAAAGAAAGAATGAAAATTGAATTTGCGATGATGTGATATGTCTTGCAGATTAATTGCGACGCTGATAGACGTAAAGCAGCTGATATACGCGAATTAAAAGATTCTTATGAAATCCGATTGACTCGAATACAAAAATCTGCCAAAAATGAAATTACACGATTGGTAAGTTTGCAAAAAATCAAAAAGTAAAACGAAAACAGGCGAAGAAATTTTTTTTTTTTTTTTTTTTGTAGATATAGTAGAAGTAAGAGTTGTTTAGCTAATTTCGAATATTTTCTCAGTGACTCATAAAGGCGTTTAAGAATTTCACATGTGAGAATATGTTACGCTGGAGATAAAAAAAAATTCTTCGTTTTTTTATTCACATAAGTTCAACAAACATGAATGACCATTAATAACGTGGCCAGAGAGCCGTAGGCCAATTTTATTTCTTGCCTTAACAGCAAGTAAGCAGTCATGTCTGTACGCCATAAAAACAGTTGAGTTGAAATAACCATAAGTTGATTAGAGCCTTAAAGTAAAGGATTTTACTTTTTAATGCACACATACTCATAAGCAGCGAAGGCGTAACAGGAAAGATACGTAAAATATTTCTTTTTGCTTAAATTATATTTTGAAATTATTAATGCTAGACATAGAGGATCAGTGAACTTTTGCGAAATTTATTTAAATTTTAACTTTGCACGCACTTGTAGCAAAGTTAATGGATTTTTTATAATTATTTAACAAATTTTTGGTAGTTTTAGGCAGGTGTGCGTTATATTTAAGAAAATTTTGCTTAATTATAAAGTGTATGGTAAATGTTTTGTTAATAGGCTTAAATATTGTAAAGCGATGAAATAAGAACATGTTTACTAAACATGTTTGCTTTAAAAAAAAAAAAAAAAAAAAAAAAAAAAAAAAAAAAAACATTTTATTATTGCATCCATTATCGAACGATATATTAAATTTTTCATACCCTTTATGTGCTCTGGCAGTAAAGTGCGGAGACACTGTACGGCAGCTATGTACAAAGTTTCACAAGGCAGTAAATCGATTAAGCCTTTCATTCGTCCGTCCTTACTTCGCTCTAGGTATGTTTAGCCGTATATTTCCCTTTTTTATATCTAAATTTTTTATATGAAATCTTAATTTCACATCTATTGTACGTCTAAAGATATTAATGGTGATATTTTTAAACTTTCAATATCTATGGACCGATTTTTTCTAATAAAATTTTTTGCAACTATCAATATTCTTCTTATACTCATCTGCGAAGCTTAAGGATGATATTCATTTTGATCAAACGTTTGCAG
Source organism: Glossina austeni (assembly GCA_000688735.1). Classification (NCBI taxonomy): domain Eukaryota; kingdom Metazoa; phylum Arthropoda; class Insecta; order Diptera; family Glossinidae; genus Glossina; species Glossina austeni. The sequence goes on from KK502551.1 coordinate 365,801, forward strand.
TACCCAAGTGTCCCACGTCGGAGATCCCATTAACTACGTTTCGGTCAGCATTAAATTTTGAACTGACTTCAGCATCTCTATCCAGTTCTGTGTGTAATGTTTGCGGCAAACTTTTTTTCGGTCGCGAAAATTGAGACATCGGCCTCAAAGCCTAGCAAACCTACTCGAAGTTCTTTCATGCAGATGATTACTGAAAATGACCCAAATCGATTAAAAGACATACTTACCACTTTTTGCCTACAGTGGTGAGTAAGTTGAAAATATGTCAGCAAAAAATCATACTTTTTGCTAAATACTCATGAACTAGAACAAATGCAATGGTGGAAGGCTCTCCCCGTAAATTCTATGAATGATCCTAAATAATCCGTTCGAAAAAGAAAAAAATCAACCACGATCGCTCAATCTTATATCTTTTTTCAAAGTTTTTTTTAAGATAAACGCGGTCAATGTTCAATATTCCGTTCAATTATTCCGTTTCGTGCTTATCACTTCGTTTTTAACAGTAAGAAGTAAAACCATTAGTGTGAGGCACGACCTACTGTTAAATATCTTACTTCACCCTAGAGTTATCTACATATCGTCTTTTCATAACAAGGCATTGATCGAAAGTGCTGTCCGATCCGACCTATTTTCAATAACGTTCGTGCTCGAGGCAAAACATGACGGAGTGTAGCAAATTTCTTCAAAATATCTCAAAAATCAGATGTAAGTTGAACACAAGAAGAGAGACAGATGGACCTATGGACCGACAAGCTCAATTGACATAATAAAAGTCTCAAGGCCTCTTGGACTTTGCATATATTCGCAGAAACTTAATATACCCTCATGCCACAAGTGATGTAGGGTATAAAAATTTATCCCGGAGACCGGGTTAGATTGAGCATTAATGTAATAAAGTGCATTAGAACATTCCGAGTCATTGTTAAAGCGAAGGAAGTTTATCGTAATCCCACTCGCAAAGCTTATGTTTGAAAATTGGCAGCTATCAAGCGCCCTGCAATAGCTAGAAAAGGAAAGAATTTTGGAAAATTGACAACTGCTGTAAGTTATGACGTGTTCAAGCCATTTTTTAGAAGCGTTTTAAAAGGTATGCATGGCTATAATGGCACGTCTTTGTAAATGAACCATGAAAATTACATTAGCCTCAGGGTGTCCTCAAATAAAAGTAGGTCTTGTTAAGACAACCATTGTTGTCCTTACTATGTTTCCAGATAGCAACGCCCGTGTAAACCAAAAATCGGTCTTGTAATGTGTAAGAGAAGGAGGAGAACTTTAACATCCCCTTCTAGCCACTTTCAGAGCCACCTTTATTGTGTTTATTTCAAAATGTTGCATCTTCGATTAACTTAAAGGAATGAGAGGAGAAAGCAGAAATTTTCAAGACCTGAACGTTTATCTGCGGCCCAGTCTTTTATTCTCTCAATTTTCGCTCGTTTTGGCAAAACGATGCGAACTACTGTGTCCTGTCCATTTCAGTAACTTCTCTGTATTAAGGAGGACTTTTTCAACAAAAATGTGAAATTGGTGAACAAATTTATGGGAGAATTTGAAAGGTATCATAAAGCGACTTAAATGATCGAAGTTAACGGAAGTTGGTGGTAGGGATTCACAATTTATGTTTTTATTTGTTTTCAAATAAAAATGCAATTTTTTTGTTTTTTTTTTTTTGTTTTTTTTTTATATTACAGCTAGAGGAAATAAAAACTAAGGAACGTAATATTGGGCAACTGAAAAAGGACTTATTATTATTACAAAATTCTAAGGCTACTAGCAATGATTTAAAAAGAAACGCCACCAGCAGTAATGCAACGATCACAACAAACAATATAACGAGTAAAACAACAACGACTACAACAATTAACCCACAATTACAAAATAATAATAATATTAATACTAATATTAATAAAAATTATAATAAATTGAAATTGCAACAATTTGTGAAATTAATGCCGCAACAAATTAAGAAAAATTCTAAAGACAGTAATAATAATAATAATAATAATAATAATAATAATAATAATAATAATAATAATAATAATAATAATACTAAGAACATCGACGGTAACAGTAATAGCAACGAAAATACAAAGGATATCACAGACGAAGCTCAGCATACAAACGAGGTAAGTACACCAATAAATAAATATTTAATATATTTTTTTTTTTTGTTAATTTTTAAAACTATATTCAACAGTTTTTTTTTTAACATTAATATTCAGAGTTATCCTAGAGATATAAATATTTTCCATAATCAATTCTCCTGCCATCTATAGTATAAAAATTTTTCATTATTTAATTTCCTCTAATTATTTCGAAGAAATGCTTCCACTGAAAGTGGCCATCAATACAATTAGTGTTTTTTAAGTCGATGTCTTCGCCGAGGTACCCTATGAAAATACATTACATTCTTCCAGCTTATCGAAAAAAATGTTCTTGTGATCAATTTGTAAGACGTTTTGAAGGTAGTGAGACAAAGACTGAGGGTATGAAAGAAAGCCCCAAGTACCCAGATTCGCTATTTTCTTGCATTTCTATGCCTGCATGTCAAGGAAACGTTGCAAACTATTTTCGACGACTTGGATTTTTCCAAAAATTTTCTTTTTTTCTTTAATATGACCCTTTATTCCTGCATAAAGCGAGTGATAGCGATCGGGAAAAAGGGTAGGTAGAGACGGGCTGTATGCCTTATCGATAAACGGTATGCCTTTACCGGATGAGCATTCATTATTGCTATAATAAGTCCATGACAATTAGAGTATGGTCTACCATGCTGGGAATTGTAACCGGATTCGCCGACTTTATATTCGGGAGCTATAGGCCCTTTTTATGACAGTTTGTAAACATTACTTAGAAAAGTCCTGAACATATCGAAACAAATGAAGCCATTAAGGTGGTGTGGAAAAACCTTTGAAACCCATAGCAGAACAGTAGATTTCCGCAGCTTGAAATGTCATAAAATAAAAGCAAAAAAAATCGAACGAAATAATCTCAATAGAATTAATCGAATATGAAAAATGTTCGTATATTTAAGAGTGATGAGCTAGCTTCAAAAGTACTTTGTCTAGCAATTAAATATATCATGAAGGTTATGCTTGGTAAGATGTGCACCGAAAATTCGCCTCAAAGCATTGTATTTTTATTATTTATATATATCCGTGAATGATTTATGACACGTTTGTATTATTAAGAATGATTTTTTTTTATATATATATATGTATATATGTTATAACTGAATATGTGCAGTCCTTGACAAAATATTTCAGTTATTGATATCATTCTTTTTGGTCACTAGTTAAAGTGCTACGATTTTTGTTTGGTTGGTTATTGAAAACTATTTAATTCTTAAGAAAATCAATTCGCAAAAGAATGTTAGCTACGTCTCGTATGTTTTAAGGAAGCAATTAACCCAGTCGATGCTTTCTTTGGCTCTTCTGTTTCGACAATTAAAAGAAAGTAGTGATAATAGAATAACTTTTGATTACATTAACCTACGCAAACATTTGTTATCGAAGATTTGCATACCGTGTGCAGTTAAAATACTTGTTCCGGCAATTGTGTCAATGAAGAGTAATTTTCAATAAACACGTAAAATAACAATTAGTTAAAATATATTTATTTACGCTATATATTAATTTGACAGCGCCACACACTCAGGTATTAAATAACATTTTCATAAACTGTAAAAAAAATTCTAAAGCATTTAAAGATAATAACAATGAGGGAGAACTTAACCGTTTAAAAATTTTGGAAATGAATTTGACTTTTTTGGCATTACTTTAGATGTATATGCAAAAATTGTTACCGCGCCAATGAGCTGTTGAAGATCATGTTCACAGAGGTTATGTTCATCATTTTTTTTATATACTTTAGGAAATTTGTAGTCAATTTCCAGGTTTTCAGGTTTGCTCTAAATCGTACGCTATGTGCAAAAGTAGACAGAAATTTGAGTTTGTGAGTTGATACGATTCATCGCTCAACTTGATCTCAAGTAGCCCTAAGAATCAATATTAATCCATACTAATAACAACCAGACAAACGCCTTGATATACTGCCGCCAATTCGTAATTTATTTCGTATGTCTTTAAAGGCCTGCGATTCATTAATTTGGATGTATTAAATTATTGTGTACTTTGTCTCTCGTCTCCACCTTTTGGGGTATTTCGGTGAATAAATGTAAGTCTCTTTTTACACGTTAGATGCGTTGCTTAGAAATCCATGAAAAAAATGTATGCAACTTATGGTCAATATGTTCCACAACTTTTAAAAGTCATGTAACATAAAAAAAACTCCAAATATTTTCCCAGAAAACCGTGCAAAAAAAGTAAAAATGAAATCCATGTTTCATTTTACAAAACAAAAAAAAAAACAACATTTTTGTTACAAAAATGAATTAAAATTAGTGTACAGTGAAGATTCCGTACATAAGTACAAAAGTGCAACAATTTAAATCGAAATTAGTAATAAAAATAAATTTCCCAACTCTAACTAATACGTGTGTGGGCATAAACCGAATGACTTCTGATCACACTATTTCCTCAATTGTATTTTGTTGCTACGTGCTATGTACATAAGTTTCTGTGAGACGCTGTCAAGGTTAGAGTTAAAAAAAAATATTTTTTTTTTGATTCGTGTAAAAAAAGTGTGTTCGCTCTTATTGGTGAAATGTGTTATTTCAAAATTGCGGAAAACAAACCGTGTAAAAAAAGAGTCGCGTGGGTACATGGTGATGCAGCAGACGAGCAAATTGGCCCGCATGGGAATTATCGGCTACATTTTGTACGCTGCTTAGGAATGTTTGTCCAATGCCTTTGGAGCCCTTTTTTTCGAATAACAAATTCAGAGCGACAAAGCTATGTTATCAGTAAGGGGTAATAAAAGAAGTCATGCGTTCTTGTTTATATTTTCCTTAAGAATCTTTGTTTACATATTCATGCAGACATTGCGTACTATACGCATTTTTTACATGACTTAGTGGCATCTTGAAAGTTATTTTACAAACGAAAAATCATATTCACAAAGCCCCCTTAAAAGCATTTCATTTGTTGGTAATTATGGTGAATCCTTGGTGCAATATTTTATATTAATCTGTTAAGATCAGTAGGAAATATTTAGGAAATATTAAGATTTGTTTTTCTTAGCGATGTGTGATTTAAATTTGATTGTGATTTAATAATAGATTAATAGATAGCTAAATACGCCTATGTTGGTATCGCTATTTGCTCGGGTCAAGAATATACATATTCGAGGGGATTCCCTATACATATTTCTGTGGATTCAAAGCATTTAACTAATATTAGAAGCCAGCTACAATGGGTGGGTATGCAAAAACCATTTAATATGGTAGGCATTCTTCATAGTTTCTAGCTTTACTAACTAACTGTACCATCTAATTAACTGTAACCATTTTTCAACAAAACACTATAGAAACTTCTTAACAAAAGTAGTTTCGTCCTCTTATTTTATCACACATACGGCATAACCTCTTTTCGTCTCTATCATAAAATATTTAAAATTCTTTACACAAGTATTGGGGAAGATTCGTAAAAATTATATTTCCCGTTAAATATTTTATTCATTTATTCGTAAAGTAAAACACACAAAGCCTTACTGTACTAGGTTGGACGTGCTACACTATCAAACATGTTGCATGTTGCTGCATGGTATGAGAAAAGGGAAAAAATAGCCGGTTTCAAGTATTGAACGATACCAAACCAAACTGATAGTCAAGACAAAATAGAAGAAGCATCAACACAAAAGTAACTAAAACGAATCAAGTGCTAATGTTTGTTTTCATATCCAACAGATATTTTGTTTAGTTGAGTTTGAGTTACATTTCGGTGCGCATGCGTTACGCGTTTTTTAAAAATCATATTTTTAAGTGACAGCATTTTAAATTGCGGAAATAAAATAAAAAAAAAAAAAATCATTATTTTTTAGTTTTATTGCTACGAGATTTTATATGAAATCTGAGTAAAATTACTGTTAAAAGAAAAAAAAAAAAAAGAAATATTAAGATAAACTTAAAAAAAAATTTAACCTAATTATAAAATTTAATAATAAATGTGCGTTCGTATCAAGCGTTCAACGACCAGCACCAACGCTTTGGTAATTTGAAACCTTCTTTCAGTTATTGATTTTATGGGTAAATCGTATATACCTATGTAAGCATTACTGTGAAACCTTGTTGTGTTGTTATGTTTGTTTGACCGTATGTGTGTGTGTGCGTGTATGTGTTTTTAACATAAATCGTTACAGCGATTCATTACAATTTGCAAAAGATATCCATGTAGACTTGGTTCTGAATTTTATGCTTTTGCATGCATGCGTGTTATTCTTAATATTATGTGTGTCTCTTGTATTATTATTATTTTCTTCTTTTTTTTTTTTTTTTTTTTTTTTTTTTTTTTTTTTTTTTTTTTTTTTCATAACAATTTTTTTTTTTTTTTTTTTTTTTTTTTTTTTTTTGTTTTTTTTTCTCTTAATATTCTGTTTTCTGTGAAATACGATTCCAGTGTGACAAGTTTATTTTTTCGCTGTATTTGTAAAGTGATTGTAATTTAAAACCAATACATAAACAAACAAGTTTGCAAAGTGCAGTTTTACTCCAACAATATTACTAAAGTGCAACACAGTAGAAGAGCAACGGTATTGAAAATAATGTAAGGTAAAGAAGACCCTTAAAACAAAAAAGACAAATCTCAGAATTGTTGAGAATTATTTCATTCGGTGACAAATGAAAGGACAGACGGACAATCTTCTTCCTGGGGCAAAACAAAAAGTTCACTTAAAAATAAGAAAAAAGAAAAAAAACAAACAACAATGCATTCGTGTAAGATCAGAGCTAACATGCGGTTTTATACATTTAACATACACACACGCACATATACACAAACATATACACATGCACACACACACACATACACATACACCTATATAATATATATTATAAAGAGACAGCCAGTCAGTCACTCTGTCTCGTTGATCTCACCAAAAGAGGATTTATGTCTTCCTGTGAGACAACACATAACCAGGCAACGAAGCACCTGCAAATGAAATGATATATGAATTGCACACAAGCAGGAAAACGATTTAAAACGTTTTGGAATTTTAAATATCTCACAAGATATACACATTTATCAATAGGAGATTTTCGGCTTTGGTATTTGCAAATACGCATACATATGCACTTTGTTCTTTGCTTAGCTAAAAAGTGTTAATCTAATCATTAGTCATTTACGTTTTCCCTTAATTGTTTTTTTGATTAAATGTAAAAATTTTTCTATTCAAATTAATATTCATAGACTACTACACTAACTACCACTATTGCCATTAGAATTTCATGCGATGTGTGAATCTCGTTACTACAACAAAACAATTGCAAAATGATTCACTGTTAGGTTGAAAAGATGTTCATAATCCATCTCAAGTTCACATAGGTATCATACAACTGCTGTCTAGAGAAATTTTTACAACTACTACTTCTACTGCTACCGCTGCTACTGCTAGTACTATTACTAACACTATTACTATTATCAATATGATTGCGTCCACCACTACTGTAAAAATAACAGTGATTTATGAATAATAGGTAAGATTATTATTCATTCTTATTACAATTATTCCTACAAAACTATATTAGACTATATAAGATTTGTTGAACACTTGTAACGCTCAGATATGAACACCTGGCTGGTATGGCAACATATATGTTTGTACATATTAATTCTTTTAAACAGCAGCAGATTTATGCAATTGACTTGCTTGCGTTTGTCTATAACTAACTTTGTCGTCCGACACGTGCAAAGCAAACCGCGATTATATACTAAATCTTTTTCCCTAGCAAGCTGAGTTAAAAATTCGGTGAATATCGATCGAACCACAATTATCAAAAATCTTATCATTTTCATTCTTTTCTTAATCAATGGTCTAGAAATTTTAGAATCTTTCATTAAAAGGGCTTTAAATGCTGGGCTTTTAAACTTTCGTGTTCTTTCAAGAAATAAGTGTGCCGAAGATCCTTGAAGATTTGCTAAATCGGCCCAAGCATCCGTTCCCGTCTGCAAGCCAAACGCATATATAAATAAAGAAAAGTATGTGTATGTATCATATATATGAACAATTGATACGAAGACTTATACGTTGCCGCCAAATTAACGATAATATGAATGTTATTGTCTATGATGCATTTGGTGAGTGAATGGATGCTCGCTTTAAATGTCAATTAAAAATTAACGATGATTATCGTAAATTGCTTTCAATCCGAACATAACTTCTCTCTCATTTATATGTAAGTCCGTGCTGTACCATGGATCTTAACAAAAAAATAAAAATAAAAAAAAAAAAACAAAAAAAATAAAAAAAATAAAATAAAAATAAATAAATAAATAAATAAATAAAAAAAATAAAATAAAAATAAATAAATAAATAAATAAATAAATAAATAAATAAATAAATAAATAAATAAATAAATAAATAAATAAGTAAATAAATAAATAAATAAATAAATAAATAAATAAATAAATAAATAAATAAATAAATAAATAAAATGAAGAGAGTAAAAAAACAACAAGAAAAATATTTATTAGTTTCTAATACTAATTCTGACTTTATTGATAACTCAAATTTAGCTGAAAGTTGCACTTAGCCTAACGGGAATAAATGAGCGGGAAAAAGAACTAATTTGAGGAAAATTTTTGAAATTATCATTATGTTTATGTCTAGTTAACTAAAAGGCATAGATGAACAGAGAGGCACATACACCCAAATCGATTGCTCTTTCACACACTTTTCGGTATTTTATAAACAACCAACAAATGCCTCTAAATAAAATGAAGAGAGTAAAGAAAAAAAAAAAAGAAAAAATATTAATTAGTTTCTAATACTAATTCTGACTTTATTGACAACTCAAATTTAGCTGAAAGTTGAACTTAGCTTAACGGGAATAAATGAGCGGGAAAAAGAACAAATTTGAGGAAAATTGTTGAAATTGTCATTATGTTTATGTCTAGTTAACTAAAAGGCATAGATGAACAGAGAGGCACATTCACCCAAATCGATTGCTCTTTCACACACTTTTCGGTAATACATTAATTCTTTGGAGCCTTTGGTGCGTTTTTTGGTACATTTGGTAAATTTAATGCATGCCCTTTAGTGGATATAAAAATTGAATTAAGTTCAAATTTAATTATTCAGCGACTATCTAACCCTAGTTTATGCATTAATTAACTTAACCAAAAAGTCTCTTTAAACCACTTAAAGTTGTAAACAAATACTCTTTTAATACAACACAACATAACACAACAACACCAACACTAAATAGGGGATAAAGTATTATACAAAACACATAAACACAATTCATTCACTTAGTAAAGCCAAAGCGTAGAATTTCTATATTGTTTGGTTAAAAATGAAAAAGAAAAGCTGATGGGAAACTTTAGCACTTCGTTTTGCTTTGTAAATAAAACAAAAAACAATGCAATATTTATATGAGTATAGGGTGGTGGGCAAAAGGCATCGAACGACGACTGCTCATAACGCACTTGACGCCGTTAAGTTAGGCTAGGCAAAACCTAGCCTAGCAAAGCCAGCCGGTCAGCCAACTAACAGACCATAGACGGCAACAATTGGGGTCAGTGAAAAGCGTTTAAATTGTTAACAACGCGATATTTTTATTTGCAATTTTTTTACTTTTTTTGCTTTTTTGTTTTTTTAAATAGTTATATAGTTTTGTTGTCGCCTGTTTGTTAGTGAAAAAAAAAAAAAACGACACAGCAAACAGTACACTGCTTTGGACCATGGACAGGCAGGTTAAACCAAGCAAGAAGCTGTAGAAGTGCATTTGCAAAAAAAAAAAAAAAAAAGAAAAAAAAAAAAAAAAAAAAAAAAAAAATATAAATAAAAAATAGAAAAGGTAGTAAAACAAACAATAACGACAAGAAAATCTGTCAAACTACACACACCGGAGGAAAAACTAACAAGAGTTTAACTAATTTGAATATTTCGCTTCGTTTTTCTTTCTTTTGTCTTAAATAAATAGAAATTAATTTTTATAAGTAAGTGTTGCAGTAACAACAATAACAAGCAACCAAGTTATTATTATGTTTCTCTTTATTTTTTCAACCAGGAAATTGTTAAATACTTTAAACGGCAATAACAAACCCACTAATCGCTGACAAAGTTTAAAAAGAAAACAAAAAAAAAAGAGATTTTTTTTTTTTTTTTTAAGCGCAAGAAGAAAAATCATAATAAAAACCGAAAAATTTAAAGTGAAAAAAGTAAAACTACATGTATACTAGTGAGTGACTCTGCTGGTGTACGATTATTTGTTGTTTGGGTTAAGTTTATTGAACTTTAAATAATAAATAAATAAAACAAAAAAAAAAAAGAAGAAATATTTTAAATCGGTTTAAAAAAATTACTCGAATATTAGCATAGCTCGTATTCTGTTTCGGAGTTAACGGACTAACTGGCGTATTAGTTTACATGTGTGCTATAAGGTTATTTGGTTAAAGTAAAAAAGAAAAAGATGTACTTACAAATGGATATCGACGAACAACATCAACATACTCAACATCAACACAAGCAATATCAGCATACACATCAAGATATTAAGGTAAAAGGAAAAGAAAAAGAATTGAAACTTTATATACACATATATACATACATATGTATGTATGCGAGCTTATATCATTTCGCCTAATAAATTCAATTTTCACCCTTACATACACATTCTTGCCTATTGCCTGCATTCCACTTGCACTTAATTTTTAAATTAAGCTTTTAAAAAAATTCAAATAAAATGTAGATTAAAAACAAAATAAAATTAAAAAAAAAAAATTAAAATTGCTATGTATTTAAGGGCAAAGAACTTATTAGGTCTTTTTGCTATATAGAGGCCTACTTTTTCCTGAGAAAATTTACAGGGGAGTTGGCTTCAAACATGATCGCATCCCGTCCAAATTTTCTACATTCATTTAATGCGCTAATATAAGATTTTTCTTCAACTTTTCTCAAGAAATATTGGAAATGGTCGACTGCTTATTTGTTGTAATAGTTTTCCTGAAATATGATCTTGCATTGCGGATAGGATTCGCCGTTAGGCGGAAGTATATCAAATTCATCATCATAAAAATGCACGATCAGACCTATGATGGACGCCGCCCAGACTTGATATACGCCCTTCACCGCAAATGATGTATGGACAAATTTTTGAAAATAAAATTTAGAAAATGTTTTTTTCAATGTAAAATATTTTCTCAAAGTCATGTAGGGTGCATAATTGCAATTGCAATTATAGATGCTGGATATCCTCTTGGCCAGGAATCTATAAGAGAAATATATATTTGTAATCTAAAGATGCTTTAAATGATGCGTTAAAAGTGTTTTTAAGGTATTTGCTATTTTTTGGCGAACTACCTTTTTGCTTGAGTACGGTTTCCATTGCTTTCAGCCAAGTTAGTAATCCGCAAGAGAGGAAAATTAAATGAACTGAAGATTGCTCTTTTGTTTTCCAGTATATTGGAGCGCAGTTTTAAAAACAGCGCCATTTAAGTGGCCACCATGTCTGGCAAATCCGATTTTCGAACGCTTTGTTGACTAGATCTAGTAGATTGAGTCGTAGAGTAATGACTTTAAATACTGACATAAGGATTAATCCAAAATCATTAAATTGCAGCTCTTGGAATGGTAGTCGGTATTGGGATTTCTTGTCAAACTCACATAATAAATTGATTGTTGATGTGCACGCGTAGCCCCGTCTTGTCGAATTTAGTTGTTTTTTAGATCAACATCTTCCCATTCAGACCATAAGAAATCTGTGAACATCGATCCACAGCGCTTTTAGTGTAAACTGTTAGTAACTTTTGTTATAGATTTTCAGTGTTCACTTAGAAATGCCGATGGATGCTACTCCTAGCCCATTACTACTTTTTAGGTCCCCAATGATCTGTTCATGTTAATGGGTTCATGCCATTGACCTCCGCGTAGAAAAGAAGAATTCCTAAAATGGAACTAAACTCCTCTAATAAACCTTTTTTCTCTGTGACATCGTCGTCGCAGGTTGTGACAGACTGCTGTCTTTACCAGTTTCATGTGGACACCTGCACATGTATGCTTAATTTCATGGTGGGCGAAAAGTCATGGATTAATTATGAAGCCATAACAGGCGTCCTTGGGGAGCAGAATGATCCCTACCAAACAGGAGACTCCATTACTTCTTGAAAAGTTTCGTTCCCCATCTGCCCGTTCATATTTAAGCCCCCGGCAAGTTTAGAGTGGCCATAGCCACCATGAAGATCTCCCATGCGTCGCTTCCAGCATTCTAGCGAGAGATATTCCTTACCATACTTGAAACCATGGTTTCCAAGATTATTTAACTGCCATTTAACGTTAGATGATATTGGGCTCGGCATTAAATACCTACCAGCGACAACATATATATGCATGCTATAGTGTTCCTGACACGCTGAAGCTCGCTTTAGAGAACTCATAAAAGACGTTAAGTTTCTAAGTCATCTTAGACATGACTTTTCGGATAGAAACCCGAAATTTTTTTTTTAATGCCATCAGATCTAGTTTCGAAATTATGAATATTGACGCAAACCTTTGACAAATAATCCCACTACAAGTAAAACCTTTAACTTGTACCTCTTAGTTGATGACCAGAAGTTTTTAGAGAGAGGACCATCTAAGACAAGACCTAGTTTTGATGAACAGACACTAGCTTCGATCTAAAGAACATGTTAGGGGCATAAAAAATTATAACTTTGACATGATTTCTATATTAAAAATATCTGTTACTAAATCAATTAAAAAAAGTTCTCTATCATGTTTTAGAGGCTTATAGTCTTTGCGAAAAAAAAAAGAAACTGTGTTAATAAGCTGATAAGCCAATCATTATACCAATAGTTACTTAAACATGTATGCAAAGTTTTTTATGTGAAACTTTATATGAGAAACCAATTACTACATCTACACAACTAGAGGGTATATTAACATTGTCATGCAGAATGAAGGAAACTTTGTTTATAAGAATTATAAGAATACATCTACTCCCAGGTAGCATAAGCATTTCGCTTCTCCCAGCCAAGTCTAGTAATTTTATCTACCTTAACCTTTGTTAGGGCAACCGAGCTGAAGCAATCTAACATTCAGTAGAAATGCGCGTTCGGTAGAATTTCTCAAAGGAGGCAGTTTTTTTTTATAAAATTTTATCGAAATTCTATTAATAGGATTTCTCACTTTAGGTCATGGTGCAGACATAAGATGGGTACCTGATACCTGAGCTACAATTTTGATAAAAATTACTTTATGTTCACAATGAAAAAATTCTATACAACGTACGCAATTGAATTAAAATATTCACATAAATTATTGGAATGTTTTGCTGAAAAGTGGAGGGTATTTTAGGTTCGCCTTAAGATGCATGCTAATGTTCTCATTTATTAGTTGTTTTTTTTATTTTTTTTAAGTTTTCCTAATGATTACATGTGGGTGTACTTGAAATGGCATATTAGGAGTGTGTATTGTTTAATAAATCAAATAAATTTTTGAAAAAAAATCACACGTTTGTGCTTAACAAAGTGTTTGTTTGGAAGGTCGCATAATGACTTTTTTACTATTCAAAGAAAAACTAGTTCATATGCGACTTATTTTAAATAAATCACTTTAAACATTTGTTAGGCATATTTTCAGTGCGTATCAGGCGTGAGTGCAAAAACCTTTTTTTAGTTGCGCTCTGTAAGCTCTTACATTCAATGAAGAGTTCAAGAGCGTTGTTTATTGAGAATGATTAGTGTTTGGACCTTTTTTGTTTTGTTATTTTAAGTTAATCCTATTAACAAATTTCAATTTTCACATTTCGTTGCTTCTCGGCTAAGACTCTTCCCACAGCAAATTTGAGGTATGAAATGATGCCGAAAAAATAAATAAATATTAAGCATAAAATATTTGCTTTAAAAAGCTATGAAACCTCCATGTTTAAGCTGAGGCCAGTGAAATGGATTAACTCAAACGCACCGCTTATAAAAGCTTATAAACTTAAATTATTATTTTTAATATTTTATTGTCACAAATGGATTTGTTTCTCATAGTCATAGATGGCCGTTCGAAACTTGAATTGCTACCGATAAGATTTTGTTAAAATTTTTTTCCCTTGTTGTTTATATCTAACTTTCCATGGGCTTTGTCAATATTGACCGCTTTGTTGACTGCAGGCCAAAATGTGGAAGCTTTCACTTACCATCACAATTGCTTTTTTGTGCTTAAGTGGAAGAAGTGAAGAGTGAATACCATATCAGTTATTACTACAAATTCTCGTCAATTTTCACATTCCCCATAAAAGATGTCTTCCATTTCGACACGACTGCAGTACCGCAGTAGTGCGAAGTGCATCTAATTCTCTTTTTACACGATAGACGTACTTTCCCAAAAAATACGTGTAAAAAAAATATTCGCGTAAAAAGAGAGATTAGGTGTAAACAATATTAAAAAGTTCTTGTTAGAGTTCACTTAATTTATTCCGTGCTTACACATTTTAATTCATTAAATATTTTATAAAAAATAACTTCCACTTTGGAAAAAGGGAATTATATCTGAAATTCATAAATATAAAAGAAGTTAAAAAAATATTAAAAATCGTGTTAAAGCAAAAGAATTTGTGTAAAAAAGGAACGGGTTTTCCTTTTGAGCTCGCCTTAAATCAAATTCGTGTAAAAAAATTCGTGTAGAAAGAGAATTAGGTGTGTACCCATATTAAAAAGTTCTTGTTAGAGTTCACTTAATTTATTCCGTGCTTACACATTTTAAATCATTAAATATTTTATAAAAAATAACTTCTGCTTTCGAAAAAGGGAATTATATATAAATTATATTTAAAAAATATTAAAAATCGTGTTAAAACAAAATAATTTGTGTAAAAAAAGAAAGGGTTTTCCTTTTGAACTCGTGTTAAATCAAATTCGTGTAAAAAAAGAAANGGTTTTCCTTTTGAACTCGTGTTAAATCAAATTCGTGTAAAAAAAGAAAGGGTTTTCCTTTTGAACTCGTGTTAAATCAAATTCGTGTAAAAAAAATCGTGTAAAAAGAGAATTGGGTGTATATGAGTTCATCTATGCATATACTGTATTCGTGTAAAAAAAATCGTGTAAAAAGAGAATTGGGTGTATTGGCATATCATTGTAATGTGTTAACCAAAGCAATAGCCTTTCGGCGTAATATTTGCTGTTGTTCTCAGAACTGGTCCGGCATTCGTGCTCTTATCTTGTCGCAATGGTATGGATGTATACTCGTATAGTTTGTAGGTATTTTAACCATATAATTATTTTAAATGTTTAAGCTCTAAGGATACATGCCATGCCTTTGTTTAATTTATGGCCGGGTTCTACTTAAAACCTGCAGTCTGTGCTATTTCAGTTAATTATTTAGTACTTGCGACTAAGAGAGGTGTACGAGGTGGAAGTGCCTTAAGTAAAGAAACAAACATTTTATGCGTACTTTTTGGGCGTTGCAAATAGCACGACAAGATTAGTATAACTCAACTCCTTTTAATCTTTAGTAGATAGAAAAATGTAATTTTTAATAGTTTAAATTAAAAAATTTTGTTGTGATAATTTATTTGCAAAATTATTTTTATTAATCTATAATGAAATGTATATCACCAGATAAAGCGGATTATCTGATTATATTAGTTTCCTTATTATAAAAAGCGTTCAGAAAAAAAAAAAAACAGATTAAGAAACGTGCCTTTGTTATGATGGAATGATTAGCATAAAATTTAACTTAATATTTTTCATTATTTATTTATTTTTTGTTTTCGAACTATAATTTCGGATTGTGTGAAATTTGGTTCCTCTCTTTTTTCATTTTAGAGAAAGTTTTCTTATTTAAAAAAAATGTTTTTCTTAATATCTGCACAGTTTATAGAAATAATTGAAGAAATGTAGTTGACTCACAACACTACGATGTCTATAATCTTAGTTAGAGAGTTTTTTAAATCTGTGCATGTCATCGAAATCGTCATGGAATCGCCTCAAGCACATTAGTGCATGCAGATAAGTGGCAGATGTTACGAAAAACTGAGTAAAGGCAGAATAAACTTATTAAGTAAAGAGCTATTATATAGACATATATATCGATTGGATTATAATTAGGTGCTTGCATTTATTTTGATCATTTTTTCACTTGAAGAAGGCATTCATTGAAAAAAAAATTGGCACAAATATTTTCTATAATTCTTTACAACTTTTTTCCATTTTCTGGCAATTTGATGATTTCGTGTCGGAAGAGCGATATTAGTTCGGTAGCGATCCAATGACCGACCAATTTTCGAACTTCTCCAGCATGCCAGCCAAGCCCTGCTCCATCGATCTGAACAAGTGATAATCAGAAGGCTCTATATCTAGCGAGTACGCTTACTTTGCATTTGTTAACCGCTATTGCTGGCCTTTTTTGCACCAACGCAACGTCTGCAGTAATAGTTTCGTTCGATTTTACCAGCTCGTAATACACTACACTTTGCTGGTCTCGCCATGCACAGCAGAACTTTCTGTCCATGAATATTCCGCTTCGGTGTCCATGTGGATGGCCCTTTTGGACTAACCCATGACTCTATGCGCTTGAGCTTGTATCCAGAGATCCACTTTTTATCGCAAGTCCCAGTGCGCCACCAACAACTTTTCTTTTTTGAAACGATTCGAAATGACATTTTCAGCGAATTCGTATGGTAGCGATTTTCCCTCCTTTCCGATCTTTCCCATCTCATGTGAACGTCTGCAAACAGCTGAATGCAGTTGATGAACTGCTAAGTTGTTCGGAAGTTCATTGAAAGTTTGTGATGGGTTTTCCTCCAATAAGCGTTGCATTTCTTTGCCTTCGAACTTTTTTGGTCCTACTGATCCTTACCACTCGCTATTAAACCATCGAAACGGCAATTGGTATAGGATGGACCAACACCACCATTAGCATCTAAAACTTTTTGTTGGACTTCGGTAGCAGATTTCTCCATATCAAACAACATAAGTAGTGAATGGCGAAAATGCAATTTCGAGCGCTTCATGGTTAGCGTTAGTGTATATTAAACGGAAAAATGCTACTTTATGTAGGGGGAAAAAAAATCATCAAATTTGACGATGGTTCGCAGTACTTTATCATTTGCACCCATAGATAACGCTGATCAAAATACATGCAAGCACTTTTATAACCTTACGAAGGTCAAAGACTGAAAATTCATTTGCAGGCGTTTTAACGAATATTTAGTGAAATAACTTGAAAATATTTGCGTTTAACGACATATATATTAAGAAGTAGGCAGGAATTCAGACAAATATAGTTTTACAACTTATTTCCGTTAAAGTTATTCATTGAATAATTTTAAATATTCTTCTCACACAAACACCACCTTATTTAAAATTATTTAAAATTAGTGGTTTTGTATGAATTATTTTTATTGCTTAACTCAAACTAACTTATAAATCTCTAATAAGAGAGAAAGAGTGATATATAAGCAAATTAAATATACATATATATATATATATATATATAATGAGTTTTATTAACATATTTAGAAACAAGAAAAAATGTTTTAAGCAAATCACGTCATAAGCAAATTTAGCAAACGCTCGGTTTTGTTCATTCATTCAAGTCAATGATTCATACGAACAATCATAGGCTTGCAGCGCAAGTCACTAATTCATCTACGGTATGACACTGTTTGCAATTAAATGAAAGTGAATGTTTTAAACATTACATGAATGAGTTGAATATTTGCTTCATTTTCTTCTAATAGTGTTTGTGTCAGTCAGAGTTGATTTTTACAGTTTAAAACGTTTTCCTATGTTTACTTTGTATTGCGCTTGTTTGTTTATCTTTATAATCATCAAAATTATTTGTAACCATTATTGCTCTACCTGCTCGAATGCTGACTGTTAAAAGTGCGTTTGTATGTTGAGCTTTAAATGCATTTAACATTTATTCATACACAAAGCTAAATAGCGTTTTTTATGAAGAAAAAAAAAAACTCTAAACATATTGCAAAAATAGCAAAAAGTGATGCGCGTCTCTTTGTTTGTTGGTTTGTTTGTTTATTTTTTTTTTTTTCTATTTGTTTGTCTGTCTGTCTTCAATGTTTTAACCACAAACTCATTATTAAAGACAGTAGTTAAGCTGCCGTCGACCTATTTGTTGCTATTAATGTTAAAAATACGTTCACACATCTACACCCATTAAAATCGAAAGTTTAATTAGCTTATTTTAACATTAACGGGTTTCCCGTTAATTTGATGATAACGATAATGATGATGAAAGTAAAAGTTTAGTTGTTTTGAATAAGACATTAATATTTTGTTAGTATATCGAACAAATACAAATTTTTATGTAAACATAAATTCGATTTGATCTCGTGGTGAACCGTTTAATGTTTAATGTTTTTTTTTTTGATTTGGCCTAAATACCAAACATTAAATCCGTCCATTGGCAAATGCAAACAATGGTCTGATTTTTACTGTCCGGAAATATAGTTTACATATTAATTTTTTGCTGCTATCCAAAAATTTGATTAAGATAATTTGCCTTTTAAGTTTTTTCTTGTCCGAAAATATGATTACTATTTATAGTTTTTTTCTTTTCCGAAATTTCGAAAATACACGCATTTACTGATTGGGAATTAATCGGAAATCTATGGTGACACGAAAAATAAAGTAAAAAATTGTTGTTTTTCATAAATCCGGTTCCGCTTTCTTCGCTTTTCCGCCACTAGATAAAATTATTTGTATTCGCAGTTACATTTTTCCTTTTTTAAATTTCAAATAATATTCATTTCCGCCTGATATACGATATATAAGTTACTCTAGTTTAGGACTTTTTCCCTGTGATTAACAAAAAATCATAATTTCATCAGAACTAATTTGCTGGGTTATGGTATTTTAAAATCTTGTTTCTCCTAATGAATGCTAGAAATTAGGACAAAGGCAATCGGAGGCAATGTTCTCATTTGCAGGCCGTTTTTTCCTTTATAACTAAAGTGTATATTGGTGATGATATAATTTCAAGGACAAAAAGCGTATATCAATCAACAGCTTTATTCGGTTTCATTTATTCTATTTTAGTTTTGTCAAACACCTACATAGGGCAGGCATAGCAAGCCATTGGGAATATAAAAAAATATATGATTGATTGATGAACAGTATATTCATTGCTTGGTAGAATTATTTAGGAGGCGAAAATTTAAATTCCACTCCTTAACATTGGTATTTAGTAGGAATTTGCTCTGGCATTGTTCTGGCCAGTCATTAATCACAAGAGAAAACAATGGCCCTCTTGTTGCTATAACTTTTCGATTTTGTATTCATTTTGGTATTCCGAAGGAATGGTGTTAATAAAACCTTTCAATATTGGGGTCATGCAAGGTGCAAGAAAAAAAATTAATGTGTGACTTGTGACACACACTTTTTCAGTAGGATCAACCGTCTGAAGCCTGAACCTTAAGACAATACCGAAAAAAGAAAAAAATTCAAAATTCACTAGTAAGACCTTAAAAATGTAGAAAGGCAAGGATCCTGAAATTTGTTTAGAAAGTTTTCAAAAATTTTCGCAACCTTCTGTGCAAACATAAATCGAATCTTTGCGCTAAGAGCTAGTCATTAAAAGTTCTCCTTTTGATTTACTGATGTCTTCTTCTTCTATGCTTAGGTTTTCAGTTGTTTTTTCTCTTTTCATTCAAGCCACGTACGTACATTCTTAAACGCATAAGCGCAGCGACACCAGGATTTCATAAGAACTGTCGTCCATGTCTGCGTATAAAATTGCTCATATAACAATGAGAAATTTATGTTGACGAACTATTCAAAGGAATTTTATAAGTTTCGTTGCGTTACGTTTCGCTTACGAGGTGCGGTTGAAAAGTGAAAAAAAAGAGCAATATGCAAATAATATGAATATTTATAGCAGGAAATGTCTTGACAGGCAAATTTTCGTTTATAAATAATAATAATAATGTCTTTGGTCAACTGATGAATAATTTGCTCTTATGATGGATTGAACTTTTAAGCGATGAAACACCTAAGCAAAGAAAAGTAAATTCCGCTTTTAGAAAATTTCCGACAACATATTTATTATTTAAATGTCTTTTAGGCCAGTGAAGAAATTTTTACTGCACATTTTTATTAATTATCGAAACGGCTTTCAGTGTCTAGTTCAGTGCATCAGTGTGCGCTGTGACACTCATGAGAAAATTTATATTATTTTTTTTGTCGTTCAGAGTCACCAATCTTGTGGGTACTATTTAAGTGAAAAAAGTGACTAAATAGAAAACCTTTACCTTTACCTCACACTACGCAGACGGCATCATACCTTACTTTTCCCGTACGTATTATTATACGGAAACTTCTATGTAAGATCGCAAGAGTATTGCTGAACAGAATTAAGTCCTTGAACTTGAGCACCCTTGACTTTGAGAAAATGCGCAATGATCTCGATTTTTCGACAGTTCTGGTCAAATGCGTTAAAGTGCTTGTATTATGCTTAACAAAGAAGATACAAACAGCTATGTGTGTCTTTTTGGAATTTGTGTTAAACCACGAATGCATTATAGGCAGTAGGGAAACATAAATTCAATAATTCTATGTGCGCTAAACTGACTCATACCCTTATATACTTGCAAAAAAAAAGTCCAGAATCGCTGACCTCCCATACAGTATCACAATTAGTAAGCAGAAGCACAAAATCTTTTTTTCATTTTCACAACGTGTCGTGATCGGTGGTCTCCCTATCAATCTTGTTACCAATTCCTATATTCGTTGCATATATATTTGTATTTATAGTTCCATAGGTTTGTACACATACGTTAATGTTATATTTTTGCTAGAGTTGGGGATAGAAAGAGTCGAGGCTTCGATTACTTACCCACACATTCACATTCATTTGTCAGATTTTTATTAAATTTTCAATTTTAATCAAATTTAAAATATGTTGCAATTTCTTTCAATCAGTTCCCATCATTTGAAGTCTCTGGGATATGACCATGAACTATCAGAGAAGGACTGTGCACATATAGCTATACATACATACATACATATATATATATATATATATATATATATATTGATAAAATATATAATTTATTTTCCCATTATGTTAAACAACAGTAAAAAGCTGAAAGCAAGAAGAAGAAGAAGAAGAAGAAAAAAGACAAAAACAAAAAGTATATGAAAATGTAATATAAATGAAAAGTAAAAGTTTTTCTTTATTTTGTTGCTATTATTACTACTTTTACTAAGCAAATATAGAAAACTGGCAAACAGCATGAAACAAAAAAAAAATAAAAATAAAAAAATAAAAATAAATAAAAAATCAAATTAATGAAGCATAGTAAAAACTTTTGATTTGTTTGTATGCGTTGACTGTTTGATGTTTTGATGCCCATGATTATGTATGATTCGAAGAGTGCATATTCACATACATATATATATATATATATATATATATATATATATATATATAATTTATGTGTATGTATAATTCAATCATAGGAAAATTGTTCGAAAATAAGAGGAAGAAATTAAGCGAGAAAAGACAGGAAAGTAACACCTCTTGAGCGAAAGGATTAGTTACTCGTTTACAAAAAAAAAAAAAAAAAAAAATTTTTTTTGTAAAGAAAAAAGAAATTATGTAAAAAACTAGCATAAATAATAGTTTCTTTGAAATAAAAGAAGCTTAAAGAGAAGAAAAAAAAAAATTTAAATTTGCATGTCATGCATAAAGCATATAAGCAAGGTTTTGGTTGTCCGCTATCCTCTCCTTATGGCTTTTTCTCTATATATATGCATCACATACTTAGGGTAATGACTTTAGAAATACACATTATGAGGTGTCAGGGTTAAGTTTGACGAAGTATATGCACATGTATATATATGTACATATGAGCAAATATGTGCATATATATGCATATTAATATATCTAGATGGAGGAATGGAAATATTGTTTTGGCCTTTTGTTTATTGTTATTGTTGGCAATGATTTTGGAAAATGACTCGAAGACCATGATATATAGGTGCAAAAAATCAAGAAATTATAATACTAACCTTATTATTTGCTTAACATAAGCAAAAGGGAAAGACCGCGCTTGTGATGAAGGACGGTTGCGAAAGCTTCAACGATAGCTCTTTGAAATTTGTGAAATTTCTTTACACTAATTGATTTAAATAATCGCAGTCGACGTTCCGACTTAAAGATAGAAATCATTAAATTGACATTTTGGAAAGCACTTTCACGTCGCTCCTTTGTTCGCCTTTATTAAAACAACTCGCAAATTATCGATTCAAATTCCTAAATGACTTTCTCTGTCCGCTTTGTTGGAAAAGCTTTTTAAATTCTATCTAGGCATTTAACTGTCAAGTCATGTAGCAACAACTTCGAACAACTTTATTGTTTGTAAAGTTAGGCTGTATGTTAGTTTACCGCAGCTGCGCGGAATAATTGTTTATATACCCAACACCCAAGACGATGTGAAGTACACTCAGCTTTTGCTGTACCGATCTATTTAGAATCACATGAATCTGAATCTATCTAAACTTGTCTGGCCGTTTGTCCGTCTGTCCGTCTTCTATTTTTGAGTTCAACCTAAAAGTCTCAATTTATGAGATATTTTGATGAAATTTAATACATCCACGTTCAAACGCTATTCAGAATGGTTCAAATTGGACCACTTCTTTGACTGCTTCCCATGTAAAACCTTACTTTGAAAACTCCTTATATAAATAACTATATTAAACGAGGTGTAGGGTGTCTGTTGGTGGATCTTTGCGTACAATAGTGTTTGTACTTGTTCTTGCTTCATAACGACTACTTTATGAATCTGCAAGCAGATAACGATAGTGTAGATACCCTACTACTATACCAGCCAGGCCCGTAATAGAACCAAACAGAGCTTAAACATAAGGACCATATAATTGAATTTTTGAGCTACACCAGGAATGGACAGCTTTTTTGATCAACGAGCCAATTTTAATTTTCATATCACGACTGGGGCCAGAACAACGTCCGACTATTATTAAAAAGGCGGTAAATCACTCATTTTATGTCCTAATGAACAGAGAAAAAAACACTTAAATAAATTTCGTATTTGATAGCCGCACAGCACAGCAAATAAATGATGTCAAATTTTAAATGTAGCGGGCCGGACTCGAAAACCTCACGATCAGGATGCGGACCGCGGGCCCGAGGGTGCCCATGCCTACGCCATGCTTTATGATAGGAAAAAAGCTAATACGTGAAGTTTGGGCTGTGGGACCAGCTACTTGGAATTCAATTTTGAACAGATTTGCTATTCAACCCATGAATTACGTCTAGTTAAAAGTATTTTCTAGGAATTATTTTTGGAAGCTTCAGTTCCATGCCAACAGTAATTTCGATTAGCACTAGATACTGTTAAACGAGGGTAGTGTGTTAGAATTTGGAAGATATTGTCTCAGTCTCCCTCTCTCTCTCTGTCTCTCTCTCTCTCTCTCTCTCTCTCGCTCTCTCTCTCTCTCTCTCTCTCTCTCTCTCTCTCTCTCTCTCTCTGTCTTTCTGTCTCCCTTAGCATTACTATTACTCATTTCAACTTCAATGAGAGTTCTTGGAATAAGAACAAGAATAGCTATTGCATATGACTTAGAATTTTCATGGAAATTTCCACCTCAATATGACCACAAGTAGGATTTAAAGTTTTTTTATATACATGTGTTCGAAAAACTATTTGCTTACATTGCGTGCAAATTAATACAGCGCATGTGCTTAATTTCAATATTAAATTAAATTCGATAACTGTTTGTGAACACTGACCTCGCTCTTTATATGGCTCCGAACGGTATTATGCTTGTGGATTCTTCCATTTATTCCACGCACATTCTTTCGAGTATTTTCGATATTTGTCATATGCACTGCCGAAGATATGTAGAAATAAACTCAGGTAAATTAAAGGCACGGTTAATAGCAAACATACTTTTGTGCTTATAATCCAATAAAAAATTTGCATGCAAGTAAATAAATTAAACACAAATAAATGCAGTGAAGTGCACGTTAAATTCGAGTCTAAGATACAAGTTTTTCAAGCACTCATTTAAAGATTTTATTAGCTAAATAATAATGTTTAAAGATACTAATATATAAGTTAATCACTTAATGTATTATTTTTTATAATAACGAACGGAACAAAGTCAAGGTTTAGCTGAATAATTGCAGTTAAGCATTTTATTTTTAAAAGTTGCATGCCCAGAGAGTATTCAGCTTTTTTGTAATGCAGTGATATTGGTCTGAAGTCTAAGGTTTTAGAAAAAATGTGCTTAAAGTTTCTAAAAATATTTTATTTAAAATACCATTTGCAACTTTAATAAAAAAAATGTTTAGTCGTTATGACCGCACACTACGCATTTTTTTTTATTACCAATAATGTTGACAATAGCAGATTTATTTTTTTTTTTCTTAGATTTCGCATAAATTTCTATTAAAATGAGAAAAAATCTTGATTTATAGGGGTATTCTAGCGGCTCAAAGAAAAACTCCCACGTTTCTTTTAATTTATAAAAATATTTCTTTTTTTTTTTTTGTCTATTAAATCAACCCAAGTGACAGTTGTAATGTCAAGAGCTGTTAAGTTGTTGATCAAAAAAAAAAAAAAAATACACAAACACATGCAGGCAAATAATCTTAAATCATAGTTTCTGCACACGTGATATGCGGACTCATGGACTCACTCCACGCATACAAGTAAACTTAAGCTTATTTATAATCTTTTTTGTTATCGAATTTATAATCTTATAGTTCGCTCAATCCAATCAGGTTTTTTTGGAATTTTTCGGCCTTTTTTTATGTTTTTTATTTTTATTTAACAATAAATAATTTTCACACGATTTTGAGATTGTTTCTACTCACAGCTGAACCATGGTTTCCCGCAAAATTTATTTCATATCATGTCATATCAAATGTCCGTTTACTTTGTCTACATAGTATAAAGGCAAAGCATTCAATTTTGGGAATGAGAAATCTATTTAAAGTTTCATAAGAAAGGATTGCAATTTTAAGAATCTCTACATTTTTATACATTTTTGTATACACACGTTTGTATAAAAAACTTTTATGTTTTCTTATCTGTACTGTAAAGTCCAGTTGAAACCATCATAAGGTTTACAGTGTATTTCATGTATAGAGACTTATAAAGTTATGCTTCCATACTATAAAGTCAATCAGTCATATATGTGTTATGTGTTATGTATGTATGTGGGAATTTAAAAATATTATGACACATATTTTTTATAACAGAACTTTACCGTAGTTGCGAGTAGTAGTTATTTCAGATCTTATGAAACTTTGTCACCCGTTTGAATTAGATCGCCTTAATTAGCTTTATTCACTTTATTAGTGTTCGTAGGTTATGACAAATATTTTCTCTAACCGCGTTAGTATTAAAGCTAAACATTTTTTTTTTTTCTAGGAAAAATTTCGATTTATTATGAATGAACAAAATGTTATATGTGTTAATTGCTGTTTTATAAACCATGGCATATATACGCGCGTTTAGAAATATCTTTACAATGGCATTGCATTCCCATAAGCATTTAAAGCAAAGCAAGTTTATTTTCGTAAATAAATTCTACTTAAAATTAGAAAGATACTGAACTGAAATGTAAAATAAATTTTGATAACTATGACAAAAATATATATAAGAAAGCTTACACGAATTTAGAAATGATCAAAAAACAACATTTTTTCATGACTTTTTTACATATATTTTTTTTTTTTTTTTTTTGTATTAATTTTTTTTGCCAATCATTACCGCACGTTAAACGATAATTAACGAAAAGCATTAATCACGTAATAGAGTTAAATAAAGATTTGACCTTAAAGACTGCAGGCGAATAAGGCGTAGAGTAAAGAAGAGATCAAAGCAAAATCTCTGACATCCATGGTTAACATGAAATATGTTCATTTACTGCCAGAAATATTAAAAAGAAAGAAAAAAAAACCTTGAAATTTATTAGATCTGCTAAGCACACTTTACTGCAAAAAAGCTTGAAAGTCGGATGTAGCCGACTTTTTTCATTCTTGTGCGGAGAATCTAAGCTTATGCGAGAGAGATTCTTGTCGCTATTTCTACTCTATGTATGTAACGTGCAAAAAATCCAATCCAATCCAATTTTCTTCTTTCGGAAATTATTATTTGTTGATCCCACGTTCAAAGTAACTGCATTGTGGGCGTGGCGCTTGACCCATTTAAAAAGTACTAACATCCAATGCTTCTGCCAAATTTGAAGACGACATTTTAATATATATGCGATAAGGGAAAGTTTGTGTGGTAAAGTAATTGCATTGTGGACGTGGCGTTCGAACCATTTAAAAAGTATCAACTTCCAATGCTTCTGCCAAATTTGAAGACGACATTTTAATATATATGCGATCAGGGAAAGTTTACCACACACCTTACCCTGACGGACAGACAGACGTACTTAAACCTACTCATAATGCGGTACTGATTAAGACTACATATATGTGCATGATGGGTATAAAAAAAAAAATTGAATTTTTCGAAATCGTTATTAATTCATTCAAAGTCTCAAGAGTCCTTGTTTTTCTCAGTCTTTACATAATTTGTTTTAGTCTCTACATAGTAGACTTGCTGAGTGTTATAGCAGCGCATAAGCACATGAGCCCTATTCACCAAATCAATTCGCAAAAGGCTCAGTCGTCTATGTATTGGAAGGAACTTTTAAAAATTTTTTGTGCATTGTTTAAAATAAAACAGAAACCAACACCAGAAGAGCTCTGGCGGCAAAACTATTTTTTGTAGCACTTCCGTGGCCATATTTTTACAGATCGCAACTTTAAAATGAAAAGATAAACATGTTCTTGAACTATTGATCACTGCCTAATGAGGATTCTTTGAGAATATTGATATGATAGAATTTACGGTACATCCGGTATGCAGGTGATTTACTTTTGTTCGTCATTGGTATACTTACATAGCATGTTACTTTTATTCGTATTTGATGGAAAGCTCCTTGTTTCAGTTTCAATAGATTTTTAAAAAAAACAAGAAACAGGTTAGTCTTTGCTATTAAACGGTCCGTTCTAGATTAGTTGTGATTTCTCTTTCTTTTCTTCTTCTTTCATTTATTTATTTAGCGGAAAGTTCCTGTAATTACAATTGTTAAACATTATAAAACATCATGATATATATAAATAAGTCTTTAAGAAATTTAAATTTCAATTTTTTGTTTTTTATTTTTGGTTCGACAACCGTAAATATTAAATATTAATGCTACGAATTATGACAACAGGTGAAGCTTGAATAAATTTACATATCGCATGTGAAGAAAATATTTTCTTTCAAACAAATTATCTTTTTCAAAAAAAAAAAAAAAAAAAAAAAAAAAAAAAAAAAAAAGGGGAAAAATAAAAGTGTTAACGTAACCCTAACAGTAGAGTAGTGAAGTCAAAGCTTTGTTGTATGTATTTTCGAAAGTATTGATAATTATTATATAATTTTAAAATATAAAAAATTTATGCTTGTGAGAGCGCCGCACGCTTTATGTACATGTGTAGGGTATGCCTCATTTACATTTCTTTCAGTCGGCCGTAATCTTACAAAATGATTAATTATATACTAAGTAACGAATGCAAACATATGCACATATACATATATATGTGCAATGCATAAAATGCAATGCTTTGACTTCTACCAACACAATAGCAAAAATAAATACAAATAATAATAATAATAATAATAATAATAATAAAGAAACACAAAACAGGGGATTTTAAGTAGCTAACGCAAGCCCATTATCGAAAGGCAAAACGTATAGTATATGGAAGAAGTCTTACAAAAAAAAAAATATATATATTTTGTCTCTTTTACGTATTCTTTAAGGGACTACAGATAAACGTGGAAAGGAATCTTTCGCGATTCATGCAGAAAGAATGAGTAGCTTTTCGTGGCACTTTTGAAGAACGCTTATATCTATAGCTATATCGATATGTGATTCCTAAACCCATATCAAGAGACACTGGAGAGCATAATTTAGGCGTAGCAGATATTCTTACGCCAGTGGTTTCCAACCTTTTTGTACCGGTGCCCCCCTTTTTAAAAAAAAAATTAAGGCGCCCCCCCTTAAAAAACAAAAAAAAAAACCTAAACAAACAGATGCTTCTGTTCACTGAAGTTTGGCGCGAGTAAGCACGAGAATAACCGGGATGTTGCAAGTGCTTATCTTTTGATTCCACGCCACACCGGTACTCGGCTCCAAACGCGAAAGCGAGATATTTCGATTCGAAGAAGAGTTGGATGAATTGGATGTTTTAGCATTTGTACACCAAAAATCCGAGGCGAGGATTGTGGAGGATTGTGTGGTATACTGCTGATTCATTTTTTTGAAACCTATTTGACTTTTTTGGTTTGTATTTGAAAATGATATTTTGGAAACAGCTACATGCCCCCCTTGCAACAGTATCGCGCCCCACAGGTTGGAAACCACTGCCTTACGCTTTTGTGAAACTTTTTAATTTTCTTTCCCCATATAAACAGGAAGCAGAACCTTGACACGTTGAACTAATATTTTTGTTGTTGAACTTATCAGTCTATGGCAGATTTGAAAGTCAACTTTTTGAGTTCATAATTGATGCATAATTAAATGTAAAATTTCTGTTAGATAACGTAATGGAATGAAAAATCTAGAAATCGTTTAAAATGCACTTTTAGAACCGTTTAAAGACCAAAATAACAGTTAATGCGGAAATTCCTTGCGATCTTTTACTGTGAAATAAATTAATTTTTTTTTTTACATAGAGAATAAATTTATTGTTTTAGATAAATTAGGTTTTTGTGCAATCTCCCGAATCGTTATGTGTCGATCAGCTTCAATCACAACATCCAGTTCGTCGTCATCAATGGTATTTGGGCTCCCCAGAACGCGGTAAAGCTTTCATTGAAAATTTCCGGAACGAAATTTCGCAAACCAATTTTGGCAAAAGGGTTCTATTGCAGCATTAGTTAGTTCCATGCAAAGCTCATATTTCTCTATGTACTATGTACTGCAGCTCTTTTACGTTCTTTGAAATAAAAAAGTCAATCATATTTTGCAGGCTCACTTTGATTTTCCATTTTAAGAATTACGTCTCGCTACTGTAACACAACCGATTACTTTGAAATTTTTTTACAAAAATAAATATAAGCCTGCTCTACCTATCTACTGTACATACCTTTAACCTTTAAGTATCTGTCTAGCTATCTGAAAAAAAGTTATTTTAACATGAGAACCTTATTATTATTATAATTATTATATAAATTTAGCCAGAGAATAAATTCTAAGACTAAAGTCTTAAAGCATTAACATCTAAGGCTTTCGGCTTTCATTTTCTTAATATTATTATTATTATTAAAAACTCTACCGCACTTGAGAATCTTAAAGACAACTTTCGGAAAGTAATTAAAACTTATATCAAATTTTAGTTTTCGTTTCATGACCGCTTCAAACATTATCGCCCAGCCAAATGTTTCAGTATAAATAGAAATTGGGAAGACTGCCGACTGGTATAGTACAACAGTTGCTTTGATATCAGTCACAGTGACACAGTCAGTCAAATTAAAATGCAAGAGCTTATGGATAATAATCAATCCTCACTCTATTATTTCATCACAGCATTACACGAGTAGGCGACATTCCCCATGTATATAAAAAACACGCATTTCGATAGGTCCATATTCTAGTATTGAGATCTTCTTACACCTTCTTTGCATCTTAATTAAGGTCTTAGTGGTGGGCAAAAAAAAAAAAAAAAACCTATAATGAGTGCAAAGGAGATTAAAAGCAGTTTCTTAGTAAGTTGCGGCGTAGAAGAAAGGCTGGATCATCTCATATCATATCAAATCTTCGAGAGCACCTGAATATAAGCAAGAATATAACTGAGTTTGAAAAGTTATAACAATACTCTAATGCGTCAGAGAGAAGCAAGTATTAAATAAAAATATTGTGGATATTCCACCCTTAGGAACAATTGTGCTTTATTTTAAAAAGTAATCCCGTCCACTACCGTAATTGACCGGTAGGCGAGATCCTAACCTGTAATGTAGAGTAAGTTAAACTTAAAAGTAAAGGGTAAATAACATGAGCTAAAGCGTTACATTTATACAAGCATTGTCAGCGTAATTTATTTAGAAAGATTCACCCTAAAGGAAGCTCTAGAAATTAAGGCTCAAATTCAGGGAATAAATTAATTTCTTGTTTGCAAAGATAAAATTAATTGCAAATTTATACAAAACAACTCCTTGAACCAAAGACAGTCATTATAAGACAGTATTTATACCTGTTTCGTTGACAATATTTTTTTTTTTTTAATAAACTCCCCAAAATATTATAACTCTTGATAAAAAGCAATTTAAAAGATATCACTTTGCCTTTAAAAAAGGAGGGGTAACTGTGCTGACGATATTCATGATGATGATGATGATGACGACGGTAACGATGTATTTGTAATACATGGCTGCTGGTCTGACTGCAAAAATGTACAACTTGTTATTGTTGTTGTTGTTGTTGTTGTTGCGTAGTTGAAAAAGAAAAAAGCATGTTGACGCATTGACACCGAGCAGTAAATATGTAAAGTATACGAAAGCTGTCATCAAAAATCCTATAAAAATCCTAAGGGTATTAATTAAAGAAAAGGTGTAAAGGTAAATAAATGTCAGGAGTGAAAAAAGAAAAAATAAAAGGGAAAACGAAAGAAAATTGCATAACAATTGTTAAAAGGGTCACTAGCTGTTCGGTTTGTTCGGTTGTATGTCGTAATGTTTATAAAAATTAATCATATGTAAATTTTAAACAAAAAGTGAAATGAAAGTTTTTTTCTTTATTTTTTCTTTATTTTTTTTTTTTTTTTTTTTTTTTAAAAAAAAAAAAAAAACTTTATTTATGGGGGTTTTTTAAATGGTTTCTTGATTGTTAAACTGAAAATATTATTATGTTATCTAAGCGATATTTTTATTTATTTGGTTTATTGTTATTTGTTTTAAACTTTTCTTTTTTTTTTTTTTTTTTAAAAAAAAATTTTTTTTTTATGCAATTTTCATAAGTTTTTTTTTTCAAAATTAAAAAATTTTTTTTTAAAAAAAAAAAAAAAAAAGAAAAGTTTAAAACAAATAACAATAAACCAAATAAATAAAAATATCGCTTAGATAACATAATAATATTTTCAGTTTAACAATCAAGAAACCATTTAAAAAACCCCCATAAATAAAGTTTTTTTTTCTTCTTTACAAAAAAAAAAAAAAAAAAAAAAAAAAAAAAAAAAAAAAAAAAAAAATTT
>KK502551.1:397223-431258 GCA_000688735.1 Glossina austeni
TTTTTTTTTTTTTTTTTTTTTTTTTTTTTTTTTTTTTTTTTTTTTTGTAAAGAAGAAAAAAAAACTTTATTTATGGGGGTTTTTTAAATGGTTTCTTGATTGTTAAACTGAAAATATTATTATGTTATCTAAGCGATATTTTTATTTATTTGGTTTATTGTTATTTGTTTTAAACTTTTCTTTTTTTTTTTTTTTTTTAAGAAAAAATATTGTTTTTATGCAATTTTCATAAGTTATGTTTTTCAAAATTAAAAAATTCTTTTGTAAAATATTTTTTATTTTTATTTATTTGTTTGTTTTAACTACATTTGTTTGTTTGTCTATTGTTTTCCTTTACTTGTATAAATTGCTGATTTCCTTAACATGTTAATTGTTGTTGCTGTTGTTATTGTTGCCGCATTACATATTATATACACGTACATGGCTAAGAAATACATATGCGTACGCAATTTAAAACGAAAATTATTTAAATTAACTCATAAAAACAAAAACAAAAAAAGACAGAAATGTGCAAAGCTATCTCTACCTATACCTTAAGGCGAATATTGAATACTCATCATTTAAAATTTAATTCAGCGAACAGGTAGAACTAATTTTTCGAAGCAACACTATAATGAACAATGTATGTAACTGAGGATGGACGGTATATGTGAGGCTCACGTATATAACATGACGAATGGAAATCAACGTCGTATCGTAAATATCAAGTTTCAGTTTTCTACCTCATCTATTATTTATTGCAAGCAAAGGAAGATCTAATCACAGCAGACAGACGCATAACTAAATTGTCTAAAAATGTTGCATTAATGAACTTTACTTTAACAGACCTTATACTTCTTCTATCTATACGTGAGGCGAAGTGTTACAAAGGCAACCGAACGCTATGTATGTGCAGAAGATTAAAATAAAAACATATCTAAAAAGAAAAAAAAAAGAAAAAAAATATCTCAAAAAAAAAAAAAAAAAAAAGAAAATTAGTTTAATAGTTAATCAAGCATGAAATGTATGCCATTAGAGGTAATAAAAAAAATTTTTTTTGCTATAATTAAATTTGCCTTGTTTGGCAAAGACAAGATTTTTTGTTGAAAAATTTTATTGAAAAAAAAATACATTTTAATAAAAGTGGGGTTAAAAAGGAAATCCATTTTCCCTATTATTGTGATTGTAGGGAAAATCTGATATTTTAAAAATATCAAAGAGCACGAAATTTATGTTAGATCAGCGAAAACAACGCCACTAATTAATGTCATAAGCCAGTGATACAGCGTTTGGAAGCCAATTGCAATTCGGATATAGGAACTTACAACTAAGGCTAAATCCCAAGGTCTGACGCGTTCATTACTAGTTTCTCTTCGATTTCCGATAAGTGAATATATCTTTATACCAGCTGGCAGCACTCTATAGATAGGTCGTGCAGACCATTTCTAAATAGTACGGTTTTCTATTTACGTATGTGACTGGAAAGAAAAAAAATAGGAAATGGTTGACGTGTGCTTCAGCAGTCGAATGGTGGACGGTCGAGTTACTTTCCACTAGAACACAATGATTTTCTTTCAGATTGAAATCTTCGGGAAAAAATTTTCCCGCATCCTTCGCTCATCTAAACATTTGCAAATTTTACTTCCTAACGTGTCACATAATTTTTTTTATGAACAACTGATACGTTGCTTCCTTTCTGGAACTCATACCAAATTTAACGTCTTTTTTTTTTTTTTTTTTTGAATGTTGGATGGAGATGGTCCAAGAGAATAGATTAACATCTTAAATGCATTTTGTCCACTGCACTTAATTCACTCTGCATTTCATAACCAATTTATGGATGATATTGAACGTAATGGCCATATATCCTGCGACATATAGGCCAAATGATAAGACTTCATGTGACGCATTCTACCTAAGTTTGCCTGCAGCAACGGCCAGGATAGCTTCTCCAGAACTATCGCCAAACCTATTGGGTTTTTTTTTTTTTTTTTTGGTAATTATAGATAAATAATCGAAAAGATGTTGTGTTGGTGTTATTTTAACTTGGCACCGAAATAATGACAAAGAAAAAATTTAAAGTCAACTTCAATATTTTAAACAAAAGCAAAAACAAATGTGAGGTAACTTTTCGTAAGTCATTTTGAAAGTTTCTTTTGAAACTCATTTTCAAAAAAAATTTTCGAAATTTGATATTTTATTAGTAACCAACGGTGGAATTACCATCAAAGAAAAAAGATTTCAAGTCATTCAAAAACTTCAGCTAATATTACTATCAACAAAAATACATCGTTGTTGACAACTTCGTACGGTTGATGGATTGTTGTTGATTTGCGCCTTTATTCTAAGCACAATCACTGATAGATCGCTAACTATATATATATATATTTCTGCCAATCAACGGTGAAATTGGTCTTGTTATCCTTTCGTGCCTTTTTGTTATTCTGATGTTTAACGCGTATCTGTGGCGGCTTCATGACGCATTTGTATTCTGCTCTTAAACGGGTCGTCGGGCATTTTTATACCCTACACTGTTTGTGGTAGAAGGATATATTAAGTTGGTGCGAATGTCCGGACTGTGATCCTGAACTTGTCTGTCTGTCTGATGTGTGTCCATGCCTACAGGTCGCAATTTTTGAAATATTTCGATGTAATTTGGTATACTGTCGGTTTTACCCGATGGCGGGCACTACTGAAAATGTTGGTTCTGATCGGTGCTCTTCTTCGATCACTTTCCATATTGCTTCGTTTTGAAAAGTCGTTATTTGGGAAAAATTGCAATTTTCAAAAAAAAAAAAAAAAAAAAATCGACAATAGTCGAGTAGTACTAATATCTCGATATTTTCAATTGGTATGAAAAATCTGGTTGGGATGGGAAAATTTTTTGTATCCTCTCTCACATTGTCGTTCCTACGAAAGCTGAATTTACTTTTCAATACTTTATCGTGAAAATTGGTTCACAACAGTAAGTTGACAAAGAAATTAATTTTATCGAATTTGGACTACGTAGTCCTATTTTTTGGATACCACCGCATATGACGGGATCTCACGGAATGTAAATCCTTGTAAATCCTAATTGGGCCTAATTGTTAATGCTTTATGATGAGTATTTGTCCAGAGATAGTAATTTGACAAACGAATTAAGTGGACCCAATTTGAATCATTGAATTTGGGTCCATTTCCTGGAACCCATTCCATACAAGAATTTTCATGAATAGTAATCTCTTCAGAGAGATCACTCTTTTGATCGATTGAGGCAATTTAGCAAAAAATGAACAAAATTTTTGTTGAATTAGGGCGCTTCGAACACGCTTCTAAGAGTACTATATAAAATTAGAATTGCAACCGTATTCTTGGAGTTGATACCAGTCACTTGTGATTACAAAGTCCATGTAATTTTTACTCGTTCGTCTTGTCTACACGGCTATGCCATAGTTCTGGTTGCAACGTATGTGTGATATTTACTCAGGTGTTAGTCTGCAAAAGAATTCAGCCGATTAAGAAAATCTAAAATAGAATTTATCTTAACTATTAAAAAATGATGATGAAACTGAAGCAAAATCAATTTTGCGTAAAAGCTTATCTAAAACTTTTCGTAGCAATTACATTATGGAAAACGGATGGGATTTAAAAAAAAAAAAAAAAGAAAGAAAAATAGTATCTTTTTGTTTATCTCAAAAATTGAAGAGTAAAAGTAAAAGAAGAAAAAACTTTCATTTCTCATCTTTCAACAATTCTTACAATTATCATTAAAATGGCTTTAATTAAATTTTGGTTTTTTCTTTTTATTTTTTTTTGGTTAAAAAAAATGGAAATGAATGCTTTTACAAAAGCGAAAGCGTATTTTTTTTTTTTTTTTACCCGATTCATTTTTTCATCTTCATTGATAAGCGAAATAAATGAAATTCAAATTAGCATTTGCTCAAGAAAAGGCCGATTCTTTGGACATTGTTAAACTTTCTCCTTTAAAGGGCCTTTAAAGTGAATCGAACCCGGTTTCTTACTTAATGCAAACAGACAACGATTAATGATGATGTTGAAACGGTTTAAAAGACAACTTTATCATCTTCCATATTAAGGCATAATATTAATATGTATATAGAGAGGGACCACGTATACGCGTAGACACCAGCAAAACGAAAGCAATTAAGCAGAAAGAAATCAATAACAAAATCAAGTGTAAAATTAAAGAACACCAAAAAAAAAACCAGCGTAAAGGTATTAATTTGCGTTTTTTTTGTTTTTTTTTTTGTTTGAGCCTGGCATCCAAAAACTAGTTAGTTGCGGTTACAAATCATGATTTCCCTTAATACACGCACCAGAGACCTACATTTATAAAAACAAGTAACAAAAAAAATATGTAAAAACAAAAGAAAAAAAAAAAAACCGAAAGCATATTTTTGTTTATGAAAATTTACGTAAACAGGATATTTTAAGAAAATTATTACAAAAATATTGAGCAAAAAAAAAAAAAAAGAAATCCTGTTGTGTAAAAAAAAAAAAAAAAAAAAAATTGCAAAAGCCAACCGCACACTGCGCAATCAATGGTTATTATTGCGTGTTGCATAAACTCTCTTCATACGCACTGATCAACAAGACAATTACACAGTCATTCAACTATGGCTAGCTGTCCAACTACAGGAATGCGTATGTGTGTGTTTTTATGGTTTTTGATGATTTTCCCAACACTTTATCAAAAAAGCATTTAAGAGATTTTTTTTATTGAATTCCTCTAAACAACTGAAAACGATGTGATTAGTAAGGTGTGTATTTACATGTGTGTGTGTATGTGTTTGTGTGTGTGTGTAAATATACATTCAAACATATGCATGTGTGTGTATATTTTTATATCTAAACAGACACATACTTATATGTGTTTATTATCGCAGATTTATATACACAGACACACACACACACACACACACACACACACTCATGTATCTGTGCTATATACTTATATTATAGAGGAATGTACGTAGAAGTGGTTGGTTCACTATATCTTCCTGTTAAATGCTTACGGTATTCTCTTCTTTCAACTTATTCCGTTTTGTAACGATTTATTTATTGATTTCCATTGTGTTTCTTTAATGAGAAAGAACTTGGCCAATGGCCGGTAGGAAAATCAAACGATTACTCGTTAATGAATTTATGAAATCAAGCATTTTAATGTGACAACAACGTATCATTAAATATTGAATTCAGACTATTCTCGATATTTAATACGTATTGGTTTAGATTTTTTTTTTTTTTCATACATACACATACATTGTTGTATGCCATATGAAACCTGTTCTCTGCTGTAATTGCGTAAAGAGAGGTAAAAAAATTTATGCGGCTTTTTTTTTTAAAACGTTTTGACACAATTTATCAAATCAAAGAGCTGGTTTAACTTTATAAACATATTTATATATATATATATATTTGTATATATATTTATATATATATAATATGTATATATATATATAAACACATATATATATTTTTATTTATATTTATATATATTTATATATATATATATATGCCTGTCATGTACGCATAAATTTGTGTGCGCGTATGTCTGCGTGAATATAGCGCGTGCATATGTATGTACGATTAAAGTGTGTCGGTTCTTTTTTTCTATTACTTAATTGTATGCTTAAGTTTGAAGCTTTTTATAACAATTTAGGCTTAATAATGATTTTTATTGCGCGATACACGTTGAACGGAATAAATTGTAAATTTTATTACTAGCAATCGTAAAATGCGAAAGATATAAAAACCACCATTTCTATCAACAAGCACATCAGAAATTAAAAATTGAATTTCTCTATGTCTTACTTCGTATATAAAAGAAAGAAAAGATTTTTATATATATATATAAGAAGATTTTTGGCAGCTATATAGTGAAGGAAAAGGTGTAGGATCTTGAAAACAAATTTGTTTTTCGCGCTAAGACAATGATAAGGGCCGGCAAAGTGAAAGGCGGCATCTTTGCTTTGCATGCGTTTGCTTTGGATAAATTTATGCTAAGTGCGAATAGCTTACCTAAAATCGTTATATTTGTATTAACTACGATTATGCGATTATGCGATTGCAGGATTAAAATACAATATTTTTTTTTGGGCGAAATTCGGACAAAAATTTTGCTTAGAACAGATTTCTAAAGAAAGAATGAGCAGCATCAATATCGAATATCAAATTGAATATAAGTATAGTTAGCAGAGCACAGGTTGAAATGGTTCAGAGCCATCAATAATAGCATTAATAAATTGTTTTTAGCTTACATTGTCGACACAGCATTCCTTTAAATCGTAATTAAGCGCTTTAAAGAACCACTTCTCAGTGCACCAATAATGAAGTTGATGTCAGATGATGAGCGATGGTTTGAAGTCTTTCTTCTCACTTCTTTTTATTTGAATATTAGGACAGTGTAACATAATTACTTACAGCGGAAGAGTGTTGCTACTATTACTAGGGTTCAGAATGAGCTGGGAAATGTATGTTTTATGTATGGGCTACCGTTACGACAAGCTTCTGCTAAGTCCATGTCTAAGCCTTTATTTTTAGAGGAATTAGCGAAATTTTTCTCTATGTTCTTCTTCTTAATTAATACAACAAACATGGGCAGTTGTGCAGGTTTTTTAAGAATTGATTCCTTTCAGTCCAGTCCTAGCAACCAAGGAATACTGGAACTAAAATTTCCAACATTTATTAAGCAATACTTTATTTTCAATACCACAATTAAAATTCTTCTTCTTCGCTGAGTCAAAAAACCAACAACAGACGGCTTGCTGAGTTGATTAAAAAATTCTGAAAGTGAATACTAGTTTCTTTAATGGGACATTAATAAAGTTGACAGCTATATATCTATACATATATTAGGTTGGGGAAAAAGAAATGCACCAAACAAAAAACAACAAAAGAATTTTTTTTTACTGCGAAATGTCACCTTTCCAACGAGCATAAATCTGAAATTGTTTCATCGTTAAATCAAAAAAATAATGGATTTCTTTTTCCCCAACCTAATATATAATATATATAATAGATTATATAATATACATAATATATTATATTATATTATATTATATTAGATTATATAATATATATAATATATTATATAATATGTATAATATATTATACTTCTTATATCTTATATAATATATATAATATATTGTTGGGGGAAAAGAAATGCACCAAACAAAAAACAACAGAAGAATTTTTTTTACTGCGAAATGTCACCTTTCCAACGAGCATAAATCAGAAATTGTTTGATCGTTACTTTACGAGAAATCTACCGGTGTAGCCATCTACCCAAAAAATAATGAATTTCTTTTTCTCCAACCTAATATTATACATAAGTAAAATCATTTTTACATTTCCCGAGTTTTAATTAATTTTCTAATAAGTTAATAAGTAAATAATATAAGTTTTTTTAAGCCAACTAATTTTTTTCGGAACGGTTTTATCTGAGCCGATGTCCTAAATAAAATTCCAACTGGGATTTTAGGTTTGGAAAAGCAAGGAAGTCAATTGTGGGTACGATTCGATCGCTTGAACTTTGAGTAAAGCTTTTATAGAAGCTGGAAAACATTGGCTCGTCCGGTCTTAACAAACCGATGTCAAAAATATATTTTTTTTCTTCGAATTTGAATGTGAACATAAAATTGGTTTACACGAATTTTATTCGCTTTTGCACAGCAAGGCAAGCCTAAGCTAAGAAAAATGAAGTAATAGAAGAAAATTCCAAGCATATTATTATTACACAGCACTCCGTTAGTAATTAAGAAAAATATAAATTCAAAATACCCCGTGCCCCGTAATAAGTAATTTTATGATTCCGGGCGTGGTTGTACTTGCTGTCTTAAATTTTTCAAGGTTAGGTACCTGAGTATGTTTTAAATAACGTTTGGTGTCCTAATAGAAAAATATTGGAAGAAATACCGGAAAAAATGCTGGAAAGATAACC
This sequence comes from Glossina austeni, assembly GCA_000688735.1. NCBI lineage: Eukaryota > Metazoa > Arthropoda > Insecta > Diptera > Glossinidae > Glossina > Glossina austeni. The sequence goes on from KK502551.1 coordinate 405,148, forward strand.
TGCTTCTCTTTTTGTTGTCTAAACTACTCTTAGCAGATATGCTTTGTTGTCTTCTTAAAATTTCTTATAAGCCGATTAATTTGCAGCCAGAAATTAATATACTTGGTACGAATCTTATGCTGATCAAAAATATATATTCACGAAATTGTTAAATAAGTCGATTCTCTAGGTTGGTAAGAGGTACGCCTTGCTCCACTTTTTGTGTCAATTGGATGTGATCTCTGGGCTATCAGCGACATTTACGCTTAGAGGCGTAATATCCTCTCAAGTAACTTGTGCTTGGTCGTCACGCAGTGAGGCACTTGCCTAATAAGAAAATGTCTGTCAAGTTGAAGCTAAGATTAAGTTTTCGGAATCAAAATTTATTAAAACAATAAATATTTCCTGGTGATGGATAAATTATCTCACCATAAAATGTTAAAAATAGAAGAAGAGAAGAGCATAAGAAAATTTACATGGAGTTAAATGAAAAAGTCCTATGAAAATGTTTCACTCACTTGTACATAGCAAAATTTTCGATCCTCGGTAGAGATTGTTTATCTCGCGTGGTATCGTTTAGTAAAAAGTTTCGTGGAGAGAAGTTTTAAGTTGGAAAGCTTTCGAAAATCGGAAGGATAAGTAACTTCTCAGATAAGGAGATAAGGAGGAGTAACTTCTCAAGGAAGGAGGAAAAAAAAAAGAAAAATAGTTTTAACGCGATGTAAGAGAACCTTATTAAAATCGGGGGCAAATTTTGAATTCTCCAAAAATAAAATAAAAAATTTGATGAATGAAAAGCGATTAAAATTTTATGAAAGAAAAGCCTTAAGATGACTAGAGAAATAATTATTGAATACGTTTGGCTTAGTTAATCAATGTATTACCGTTTCAATAAAAATTGTTTACTTTAAATAAAAACGTTATACATTAGCAGACAATCGCAATAAATATCGCATTATATGGCATAAGCGCTAGAGCTAAACGAGTACTTTTCATGCTAAGCTCTATAGGTATATAAAGCAAGAGCTGCAATAGCGTTTGCCAACAACAATGGCAAAGGCAACATTGGTAAGCACTTTATAATAGGAAATTGCTGCTGGCTCAAGTATAACAACAGCAGCAGCAGCAATACTGGCAACACACACGTAGTGATAATAATTTTAACTGTAAAATAAGAGGGAGAAAGAAAGACAGAGAGAGAGAGAGAGAGAGAGAGAGACAGAAAAAAACAGAGAGAGGAAAAGTAAAACAAGTCTTCAAGTGTTGTTTCATGTTTGTGATGGACGACGACTATAAACAAGTGTGCGCATACACACAAGGGTGACGCCGTATAAAGCGTGGCCTGTACATAAGATAAACAATTCAACTCCAGCCAACATTTGTATGCATAAAAAGTCAACAAAATGATAAAATTGTGATTGTTGTGTGATGTTTATATTATATTCCTACAGTTTCACGTTTTCGTTGTAAAGATACTTTTCAACTACTCCTGAAACATTTAACAAACAAAAGAGAAACAAAAAAAAAAAAAAAAAAAAATGAAACTAAATAAAATAAAAAGATATGAAAGAAGTGATCTTATATTTTTATATAATTTAAAATTATACATAAGTTCATAAATACATACGATACAAGACATCCATGCAAGTAAACACATTCGTATAAATTTATGTGCAACTCTTCGAAAGCCCATCTTTTTCAATGTACTTTTCTTGCAACTTTTCTGTTCCTTTGTCTACCTTTCTCTCTTTCACTCTCTATCTCTTTGTCTCTCTCTCTCTCTCTCGCTCTATTTATCTATCTCTTTTAGGCTTTCACGGTAAGCCACTTGTGTTAATTTACATGTGCAAACTTGACTTTGATTTTCACGTTGATGGCAAGTGCAATAAATAGAATAAATTACAAAAATGTTAAGAAAGGAAAGGAAAAGACTCTGTCGCGGTCTATGCGACTGCAACTTTAATGAGAAAAATCAAGAAATTTGATATATTTTCTCGTCTTGACTTACTTGACAGACAAGGGAAGAAAGAATTGTTTTGTCTGTGCCAGTTGCTACTAACAAAAGCCGGCATATTGACTACAAGATGGGAAGAAATGCTTCGCATGCTTCGTAACTTCCTATTATTGCATTTGTTCCTACATAGTTTTAAATAGTTTTTCGCACACTTGCATACATTTATTTCTACAATATTTGATATAAATTTCTTGAATTCGTATTTACTTAAAAAATATTTACATACTGTAGTGTACTTTGCTTTAACTATATAGCCGCACTTTTACTTCTGTAAATATTGCGCTGATCTGTTGATGGATTCCAGTTTTCAGTTTCATTGCAAAAGTTCAAAATCATGTTGAACTTCTAGCAAGCAAGCACATGTCACTATAAATATGCAAAACACTACTGATATTGCACATGCACACAAACGTACACGTTTTTATATAAAAAGGCATACATCAGGTAAACATCTGCAGCTAATAAGCAAATCTCAAGTTTGTGTTGTTTCTATAACACGTGCACTGCTAGAGAATCATGAGCTTTTATACGTTTATCTATATAGATATATATATATATAAATATATATATAAGTAATATATCTGTGGTTTATAACATGAAGCAGCTGTGTAGCAAGAGCTTAAAGTAGCAATAAAAGGCAATATTTAAAGATTTTTTTTATATTCTTAGGCGATGTTGTAATTTTATATGTTGTACGCACATATAATTAACTTGAAATTGTAGTGAGAATATTTGAGTCTTCTGTAAGGTAGGTTCGTGGTTTGGAAATGTGAAACCTGCAGTTTACGCTTTAGAAATATCAAAAACCGAAATCCGAGCAAATTCTTGAAATTTTCACTTGATACATGTCTGCTCAATATACACAATACTTTATAATCGGACAATGTTATCAAGTAGAATACAGTACAATATTAATAGAGGAAGGGCTGCACACCTCTATTTTTTGTATGCCTATCGTTTCATATGTTCGACTCCTCGCACTTTCATTCGCCGTTTCTGACTATTTAACGTGCGTTCATTCCTCGATCTGCCTATTTTTTCCCTCCCTGCTTGCATTCATCTTATTACAGTTCACCCGTTCATCGGTTAATTCGTTTTGTTGTGTGTCTCTCTATATTCATCAGGGTATGTGTTTTTCTTTAGCTCTATGCACTCATTCCTCGATTATTTTGCATTTATCTTTGGTCCCTTTGTCAGCCCGTCGATTAATCAATCGGTCTATATGTCTTCACCTGTTCGTTCGCTCGTCCGATTTTTTTGAGACCCATATTGAGTCAATTGTTCAATCTATGCACGCGAACACTTTAATTGTTTGCCTCCTTATATTTGTCCATTACTCACCTATCTGCCAGACTTTTTATGGGTCCGTGTGTCCCTTTAGAGTCCCCTTCCCAGGTTCGTTTACCCATCTGTTCGTCATTCTCTTTCTTTTCTATCCCGCTACCTGTTTACCCATCTGTTCGTAATTCTCTTTGTCTTCTATCCCGCTGCCTGTTTACCCATCTGTTCGTAATTCTCTTTCTTTTCTATCCCGCTATCAGTTTACCCATCTGTTCGTAATCCTCTTCGTTTTTTATCCCGCTATCATTTATGTGAGCGTAAACCAATCTAATTGTCTCTCGCCCTTCTATCTTCCTTTCTCGAAGTGCCTGTCTGACTGTCTGTCTGTCAATTCATCCGCGAAATTGTTTGCCTCTTCGTCTGCTTTTTTTTACATTATTCATGTGTTTGGCTATCTGCATAATATTTGTTTCTTTGTTACCTACCTGCTCTTTCATTTATGGCCCTATATTCCTTATATTATCTGTCTTTTTGTTTATTTGGCCCTCGTAAGATTGTTCGGAAGTTCGTTGGTTGAGTTATCCTATACTTCACTTGCCGTTGTCTTATTCTATTTGTTCAGTCAACAATTTCTTCCCTATATTTATTTGTACTTGTGTCTGTCTATTGTTGTTAAAAACTTTTAAAAATATCTTCGAAACTTGAATAAATTTCTTTTCACATATAAAAAGATGACTGCTCAACAACATGGTTGCGATTGATAAGAATCTGAAATTCACGTATTATTAAAACATATTGAAACACTTTTAATAAAATTTACAAATTGTAGTAAAGATCAACCTGATATGAGCCAAATTTGTTAAACGTTCTTAATGAACAACGTGAAAGTGGTCTAAATTAATTCACTAACATGTACGATGTTAATGTAAGCCGAGCACTTGTTATATATACGTTTGTGTATGTATGTGTATTGCGGTATGTGTTATACAAAAAACAGAGTTATTATGTTTTTACATGGAATAGGGTTATATGTGGAATAGCACAGTCGGGTAAATGACTTTCCATGACTTTGTTGGCTCTTTTATCGAAATTCTCTTTCACACATTCTGTCACATATGGCATGTGACATCATCTTGCTGAGACCACCACAGGCTATTCACGTCAATATCATCCGATTTGGGACGAAAGAACGGAGCTACCATAGCACGATATTGAGCTCCAGTAGAAGTCATTGCTTGACCAGACTCTTCTTCGACGAAGTATGACCAAACCTTCGTTAATTCTGAAATATATTTTTTATTTTTATTTTTATTTTTTTTTTTTTTTTTTTTTTTTTTTTTTTTTTTTTTTTTTTNTTTTTTTTTTTTTTTTTTTTATTTATTTTTTTTTTTTTTTGGATTGTTGAGTAAAGCTGGACTAAGCCAATAAATTTGTGGCTTATTTGTGGTCCGAAGTGCAATACTTTACCGTAATTTTGAAATATTGTTCAATAATAACAACACGTTGCTCTCTCGTGTAAGGCTCCATTTTTACTACTCCTAAACTGTTAGCTGACAAACTCATATTTTTTTTTTTTGTTTTTTTTTGGTTTGCCTACACTTTATGGCACAATAGCGAATACAATGAATCGGAATTCATTACATTAAGGAATTGCCATTCATCAGTTAAGCTGAGTTATTAAGAACTACGATTTCAATATTGAAAATGCTATACAGCGATTAGTAATTAATTGATCTATCAATGCAAGCGACTCTATAGCGACTACAAATAACTATATAAAGCTACTCACTTTCAAAAATATACTCAGTATAAAGCATGATAACAATAATTTAAATTTTCTGATGATTAATTAAAGCTAAAATGCCAATTATAAGTAATTTTAAGCATATACAGGGTCTTTTAGCGGCAACCATCATTTCAATTCAAGATATAAATTATGTGGTGGTTAGTAACTGAAAAAATGATCTGTCAAATGTGTGTCTTTGTTCTTCTTATCATAGGCTTTTTTCTAAACAGCTTGTGCGTGATCTGTTCGCGAATTATGTCAACTGCAATTTACACACGTATAGGCCAAGCACATTATGCATAATTTGGTATACAAAGGCTTTTTTGACATACCCAATCATCGGGGATGTCCCGAAACAGATGAATGTTGATTTTCAATCACATTTCCAGGTGTAGTGGCGATATTTCCAATTGACTTGGATGGACAATTGCCAGTTGCCGATTAAATTTACTGCAACTTGGCGAAAACCGGCTTAATGTTGATCAAAACACAGGCACAAAAACTACGAAGCGTTTTCGCGATGTTTTCAACATTTTTGTTGAATAGTGAATTTTCATCATTTTAATGCATTATACGGTTCAAATTCTTACTTGCAAAATATTGGGGATCCGTTTGCTTCTCTTCCCCCCTATGAAAATAGGTTGCTTCTGTTGCCATTACCATCTCTTGAGAAACGTAGATTTGTTCTTGGCCTTTGCCTTGGCCTTGGTGATATTGACTCACCGTCATTACTCGGAGAAATAAGTTTTAATGTTCCTAACCGCTTCTCTAAGCACTTTACCTTAGTTAAAGTTAGTCAATGTAAATATAATTATGAGCTGTTTAAGCCGCTCAGAGTCGTTTGCAAGAACCTAAATGACTTCTATCACTTATTGTCATTATCGGACTCTTTAAAGTCCATGAAAGCCACAGTGATTTACTTACGTTGTACTTAAGCCCTAAACCATTTAACCCTAAAAAGTCATTACGATTCGAAAATGAATTGTTGCTAACTATTATCGGTTGCCAAGCTTATGCATGTTTGCGATGCCTTAGGGGTTCATTTGCAATTTAGTCCTGTACCAGTTGTGGGTGTGGCTCTGTGCTAATTGTGTACATGATTTTTTTTCTGTTTCTGTTTCTTTTTTTTTTCTTTTTCCTTTTTATTTGTTTTATTATACTTATACTAAGTTTTTTTTAATAATAATTAATTTAAGATTTACTTTAAGAGTCATTTGAACTCGACTGTCATTTGTTTTTAGTTGAGTTCCTGTATAAGTAGAATAAATAAAAAAAAAAAAAAAAATTACCGCAACGACAATTGTAAGTTGGCAGTTTAAAAATTGCGATGAGATGCTTGAGATGGCACCTCTTGTCAAACCACCCTGTATAAACGTACGTACGTACATATCATATTTAATTCTATTTAGAGCAATTAAAAGATAAATTATTTTGTAATTTTTTATATCATTGCTAATTGCTATCATTATTATTATTATTATTATTATTATTATTATTATTACTATTTTATGTATAGATCTTTATTCAATCACGGTTTGAATAGAATGTTGCACAGAGTAAGAATTAAAATTAGAAAAAAAAAAAAAAAAACGAATAAAATTAGAGAGCTTTGTAGGTCGACCATGAGAAACGCATGGTTTTAAATAAGCAAACAGTCAGGAAAAAATGTATTCATCATGGAAAGATAATCTGTCAAGAAACGAACCACGAAATATAAAATATGATAATAAATCTCTGTAGGTTTCTTTTGGCGAAGAACTCTAATCGTTTCCATCAAATTCTAATTCTAATTCAAGCCTCACGGTTTACTTCCTTCATATCGATAACCGAACTGAATAACTTCTGTTAGGTGTAGGTGAAAAAGACGACATATGCTTAAAAATAGATGAAAATTCTTTTCGCTGTCGTGAACGAATGGAAACTATAAGTCACCCTCGAAATTTTAATGTCATCCATAATCTCTTGCACAAAAAAAAAAAACGTATGTGCAGCTTATTTATATATATTTGAATAAATGTGACAAAAAAAAGTTCCCCCTTTTCTTTATTTTTAAATTCAAAAAATTTTAAATTAAAAAAAATTAAAAAGAAGTCAGACGTAAGTTATAAAACGGAAATTGGCACGTGTTTCGTGTTTTATTCTATATGAGGAACGTTTTAGACTAAGAACAGCTGTTAGCTGTTTTAATATACTTGGCTAAAAGACTGATATTTATCAGCAGACGAGTTCATTGAGGAAATCCTCACAGCCTCTCTAAACACATTAAGCATAAAATTTTGAATTACTTCAGTTCCTTTTGTTTTGATGTACCTATGAAAACTGGAGTTAATTGGTGTTCAATGTTTATTGGATTACTAAACAGGGAAACTTATGTCTTAAAGACATAGGGACAGGCGTATCAGAAACCAGATAATCAGTCAGTTGACTAAACTTCCTATCTGGCGAGAATACGAGAATGAACGAGTAAACCCTATTACCTGACCAGGATAGAACCTGATCAGCATGGATTACTAAACAGGGAAATTTATTTGTTAAAGACCCATGGACAGGCGCATCAGAAACCAGATAATCAGTCAGGGGACCAAACTTCCTATCTCGCGAGACTACAACAATGAACGAGTAAACCCTATTACCTGACCAGGATAGAAGGGCCCTTATAGAAAAACAAGGAATTCGGGCGGGTAATTACAATAGCGTGGCTCTTGAACAAACGCTTTTTCATATCGCTTACTTTAGCAATAACACATCGTTCGTCTAATGACTATTAATAAAGCGATATGATTTTTATATAGTATCAGCCTTCAAACGGATTGTGTCAAAATTTAATACCATTACCGTCGGACTGCCGGTCCGACACTGGAGCATTTGTTACGAAACAAAAATTTTAATTTCTTATCCGATGTCCAAACGCACCTTGACTTATATTTTAAGTCACGCCCACCTCACTTTTTCAAGAGGGGGGTTGAAGTTTTGCAGGATCTGGGGCAACAAATCATCGCAAACAACGGTGGACGACATAAACGATTAAAAAATAAAAATTTTATTTCAAAAAAGACATTTTGTCTATGAATGCAAAATAATTGATTAGTTATGGGTCCCCCTAATATTTTTGATCAAGACGTCATGCTGCGAACTTATTAAGTAATGTTTTACTTCAGTTTTTTATTTGTTTTTTTTTTTTTTTTTTTGCGTTGTTCTATAAAAAGTAGGCAACAAGTTAGCTAAAGGAACGACGATCGGATGCAAACAAAAGCGTGATTCATATCTTACGCTGCAATATTTGAAATATGGATGGCAAACTTTTCCAATCAACAGATTTGTTAACCAACTTATGCACTTCTCTCATTCAAATTTATTAACAGTCCCAAGCTATCACCGAAAATCTACCCATAATAGTTAACACACAGGGAGGGAGGGAGGGAGGACTTGAAAAGAAAAAGCGAAATTAATCGGGATCTGAAAGTTAGTAGAAATTTCTATGTCTAGTCATTAATGTGTCACTAATCTGTGCATTTATTTGAAAACAAAAATATCTAAAATTTGTTTGCAAGATGAACATGACTTCGTTATTTGCTTTTATTGATATTTTATTATTGGTTGAAATATTGTGAAATAAATAATAATAACAAAATTTGCCATTGATTTGACCGAAGAAAATTGCTACGCTTTACTAAGATTATCGAGAGAGTGAAAGATAATAATCAATGTTTTTAGAGTAATTTTGCAACTTTTCTTTTTTTTTTTTTGTCATTTCTCTAATCATTATATTTTATCATTTACAATGTTGTTTCGAATTTCCTTCCTTAGTCAAAGCCAAGTCGCATCAGTGCATAGACATGAAAGCAAACGGCAAGAAAATTATAGGAAAGCTTGTAGAATAATGTTATGGTTGGGAAACGAGAATCAACTACCGTTTAAATAATTAAATCGAAAAAGAAACGAGGGAGGAAAGCAATTTTCCATTTAAAGCGAAATTTGTAAAGATATATCAGGTAAGAAAATCGGTTAGTAATCAGGAAAATTTTCAAAAATTTTCCATTTCATTTGATTATCCTAATGAATCGAGTCGGAATTTTTAAGCGGATCCAAAATAAATTTCAAGCCAACACTTGCTACAGATCATATTCTCCAAGCAGAGCGAACGCGCTGTTCAGATTTCATGTCGAGAAAACCCAGACGGTTTTCAAAAAAAAAAACTGTCGAAGAATCCCAAGCAGAGAGAACGCGCTGTTCAGATTTCATCTCGAGAAAACCCAGACAGTTTTCAAAAAAAAAAAACTGTCGAAGAATCCCAAGCAGAGCGAACGCGCGAACTGTCTGGTTTTTTTCGACATATTCGACAGTGTTTTTTCAAAACCCTCTGGGACTCAAACGGTTAATCAAAGTTTATTAGAGTTCTGGGCTTCCTTTTTTAAGATTTATTTCCCACATTGATAACCTGCTCGGCGGAATTCAATTAAGAAAACCTTTGTTCCGTTTTTATTTCAGTGGATATTTTTGTCCCGGTAACTAAACAATAAACGAACTGAACATATCTGTGGGTAAGTCGAGTTAGAAAATCTGGCTGCTCAACAATATATACAAAAAGGAAAAAAATGTTGAAATTCCTGTCCATAGGAGGCTTTAAAGTCGCCTAACTTTGGTAACACTAATATAATTGTTGCCGTAAAATTCAGAAAACTGATGGAAAACGTAGGCTTACCATTGAAAACCATAAACTTATTATTCATAAAGTGCACTGGGTAAGATATAGGGGCAATGTTTGAGGTAATATATCTAGTAAAAGTTCTACTAGGCACGTACGTATCCTTTTGGTGAAATTTCCCGTAACCATTTTGCCTACATGTGACTAAACTACATCGATATAGAATTCAATTTCCTTTTTTAAGGCATGGATGGGCGTGCGTCCAATTGCAAAGGATTGCACGATCTGAACGGCCAATTCCAATCCAACCAAAAAGGGGAAATTGCGCAACAAGAAAATGACTCTTGCAGTAATTGAATTGTTTTTAGACCTTTGTGTGGGAGCTGAAACAGTCCTGTAGAAATCACATGCCTTCCACTTCTGTATCTTACAGTTCTGGTATAACAAATCTAATAATCACGTCACAATAGCGTGCGCTCTTGACTGTTATCAGTCTTGACTGCCAGCAGTTGCCTTTTTGGCATGTTGTGTATGCATTTGTCTCTTAACAATCTCTTGGGGATTATCTGAGCACCGAATGCGATATTTTCATCCATTAACAGAACCATCAAAATGAAAGGATTTTCTACGAAAATTGTGAATGGTAGCTGCCGAACTTTTATTATTTTCAAAATGTACTTTGTTTTTTCATGTGGCGCTCCATTTTCCATAATCCTGGATTCTCAGCTGTCATGTTGTCCATTTTTTTTTTTGGTGGCAACACCCCTATCGCCCAAGTGGCATAAAATTCAAACCTCGTCCGAATTTTTGGGTTACTTGGTATATATATAAATGTGAATAAGCGAATTTCGAACACTCATACATACAACTACCGACTATAACTAATCATTTAGATTGTTTACCCTATACGCGTAACCCTGTGACGGAGGGAAGTGCGACGGAGAGAAAAGCGAGGAAAGAAAAAGGAATAATCAGTAGAATGTTATGACTTGATCGACTAAGTGTTCATAATTACGGCCATCGGCGAACATCGTCTTAGTGGTCGCGATCTTATTTGCTCGGCTATGCGGTAGGCCTTTATTAAGCTTTTCATGAGAGGCCAAATCAATTGCTTTATATAAAATTGTTTGTATTTTTTGGCAAGTTCTGAAATCTAAGTACGAATAGTTACAGCAACAGACAGAAGACAGACCAGAGTTCGTGGATAAACTAATGAAAAGAATTTTAAAATTGTTACCACTTAGAGAGCCAGTGCTACTTAGGGCCTTGCAGTTAATTTTCGCTTAAAAAAAGGATAGCGAAGCCTCTCATCGCATAACGCGCAATATAAAAAGCAGCGCGTTAAATAGTGGTCGTAACGTTCGAAAGAATAGCCAGCAATACGGCTCGTTTCGTCGGTTCTGTAGATGTCAGGTATAAAGTCCCATTCGGGTACCTGGCTGGCTCCGGTGAAACAAATAAAATTTGGGAACAAGAGCCAATTGATGAAATGATGCTTGAAAAGGAAGTGTACTGTGCTTAACTTCTTATTACCGCATGTTGACTTAATGTTAAGTCATCGAGAGATTGTACACTTTATACACCTTGAGGGCCTTGAGGGTAGTGTTATGGCATTATGTTCTCATGCTATCTCAGACTATTTTTTATTGAACATTGACGTTGAAAATTTTGTTCTCAGTAGCTTAGTTTGTGAACATTGAAATTGCTATTGCTATTGTAGTACTTCTTGTGCGATTATAATTAAAGCCCGTTATTGTTATCATTGTTATTTCATTCTTATAACAAACGCAACTAGCACGCTTGTCATTTAAAATGTACCCTGTGGCAGACATCATATGGCCATCGAATTGAAAGCAAAGAAAGAAAGAAAAAAAAAAATATCGAATTGAACCAATAAAATAAGTCTTTTTGATCGTTGCGATAATAGTGGACAATAAATAGGTGCTTATGCCACTGCCACCGGGCAAAACGAGATCATTCAACTTTGATATAAAAACTGTTGTCGGTCTTCAATACTTTCTTATATCTATATGGGTACGTAGACCGTCGTACGCTTACGTGTTCGTTATATTGGTCGTTTAATTGTAGGTGGTTAGCAATTATCTTCAGGTATTCAGTTATGTGTATATGTGTGTGTGTGTGTGTTTATTTTCTGAACATTGTGTATTCCCAACAACACGAGTAGTCGTCAGTCGCCTTTCTGTTAGTTGTTTGTTGTTTGTTTGGTTTTTTTTTTTTTTTCTTCGTATTATTTATTTTCATGAGAATTACGAAAAATTGTTGATGAATTGTTTGTTTGTTGTTTGATGGTTGATGGTGCGCTACGTGTAATTATGTGTGTGTTTTTTAAAAACACAAAATTGTTATTCGCTTTAGTCTTTCTTGTACAGTAATTATCATTCAGTGCGGCGTTCAGATCATATATACATAGAGCGTATGAAAAAGGGCTCCCCTCGGTGATGATAGCTTGCAATGACTATTACTAGCTGTCTGCCTGTCTGTCAGTCGGCCGTTTACAAATATTATGATTTTTCAAAAAAAAAAACATTTTTTTTTCTTTTTTTTTTTTTTTTTGCATAAATTTTAAAAGTTATTTAACTTATCGGAGTGTCTTTAGACGATAATAGCTTGCTTGGGTGGCGATAGTGATTTCGTTGTATATTTAGAGACAAAAATTTACATACTTTCGTCTAAAAGTTTTGATTATGATTTCGTAAATCGTTTAATGTATTCATTTCAAATTGATTTTATTTTGTTTAATGTATTTTGTTTTTTTTTACTTCTCTTTTTCATACATCTTTTTTATAGTCGTTTTTATGTACGCGTCTACCAGTTTGTTTTAACGTTATGGTCAATAGACCATGGGGCGGAAATACACTAACACTGAGAGATTGCAAACATATTGCATTTATAAGTATTATTATCACTACTACTGCTACTACTACTACTACTACTACTACTACTACTAATACCACTATTACTGTCGGCGCTATTACTATCATTACTTTAGAGCAGTTGGAGGACATTAGATAAATTTCTCTAGATTGTTGTTGTTTGTCACTGTGCCTCAAATTTCAGGAAGTTTTTCACATAATATCATAATTAGCTCTCATTAGCTCTGTAAACACACTTCAATGTTGCATAAAAAAAAAAAAAAAAAAAAAAAAAAAAATTAACATAAAACTTTATTCAAATCATTCGGTATATTGGCACGTATTGTATATATGCATGAGGTGCACAGCTTTACAAAATTACATAATTTATAATATGTTGGAAAAATATTGTTTTACGTCGTGTTCAAAAAATAAAGGAAATTTTTATTTTAAAAAACATCTTCAACACGTTGGATGCGTTAAATTTAAAATGATTGCGATTATCTTACATATGTTGAGAAATTTAAAACAAACTCGAATATAATTGACATTTTCAAACATATGATATGATATCAAGGACATCCGCAATAGGTCGTTGTACTTAACATGGGGTATATTATGAATTTTAATTTAGAATTCGCGAAAACTCAATTCATTCATTTTGGCCAAAGGGTGTTCTATGTGTCCATTTCCTGACACCTCTTCTTTTTCTTCTTCTTCTTCTTCTTCTTCTTCTTCTTCCTCTTCTTCTTCTTCCTCTTCTTCTTCTTCCTCTTCTTCTTCTTCTTCTTCTTCTTCTTCTCAAACAATCAGTGGGTCAATAAAAGATGACATGCCACCTGAGTCTGTTGTGAAATCATTTCTCTCATCATAAACCCTCCGGCTTATACCTAAATCTACTGGTTTCAATAACTTAACCGTAGAGCCACTGAGCGAGTGCACTTAAACGCCTTTGAGTTGCTTTCAATTTGCCCAAAAAGAATAAAGTCGTTGTAAGGCATGTAAACTTCCAAAGTTCATTGATGGCTTCTATTTATATGAAAAGACCTTAGGAGATATCTTTTCTACCCCGCTTAGTGTTTGAGATGCCGAAGGCATTGATCGACTCTATTGAGGGAATCTAGATCTAATCTAGCTTCACTGGCGAATCTATAGCTGTGCAAAAAAAGTACACGTATTTTTATTCCGAAATTCAAAGATTTCAGTTTTTTTGCATTTTTTAAATTATACGGAATACCAAAGGACCTCTTCTATCTTTCACCGGTTTCCAAATTGCAATCAACGAAATAACTAAAATCTTTGCCCAATTCCTCAAACTGAACATTGTCTCTATGCTAACGGTGTTTATATTTTAACAAAAGAAAAAAATTACTGGAAAGATTTAAAACTGGCTTAATTTCTCAAGGACAAATATGTCCATACAGAGGTCAAAAAAGTTGTATATTTGTAGAAAACGACTATGCGGTGTGGAAAGACGGCTTATGCACATAAATAATTTTACACTTCAAAATGTGCAAACACTCTAGGTTTTTGGGGCCACCTTTTTGAAATAAATACCTTTGAAAGCCACACTGCTTCCAGTTAGAGAATTCCATTCAAATTAAGCTGAATTTTGTACTCCGTTGCTTATCTTAGCAAAGTTGCCAGCAACAGCAAATCGAATATTTTAAAATCGGCTTATCATCAAGTGGTGAGAGCTAGTGCTTAAGCCTTCCGAAAGACATGCATCAACAACATTGTTGCCGAAGCCGGTTTTCGAACATTAGAAAATAGAGTGCACGAGCTAAAGGCCACTATAAGCTCGGAACTGTTTAAGTCTAGCAATTCATTACTCTGCAAAAATGTTAAAAAGACTTTTGTTGCCAAAAGACGCTAAGAGATGCCCATCCACAATTAACTCATGTGTAGATATTACAAAAGAAACAACCATTCCCCTAAACGTTTGGGATAAAAGCGACCGTGGACTTTAAACATCAATTCTTATGATATTTCACTTTCAACATACAAAAAAGAACGTACGCCAAGTACGTCCGCTTTCACAAAACTAATTGCAGAGGCACGCTGGGCAAGACCAAATTAATCCCATCCCATCTGAATGTGGATCAACGTTTACAACTGTTGTAAAGCTTGCTCGTAAGGCCACCTCTAAAACAGTTATCATCACAGATAGTTCGTCAATTTCAACTGGAACAACGTTAACAAAGTCCATAAGAGTCCATTGCCCAGTAGTGAAACAAAATTAAAATGTCTTGAGTACCAAGTCATTTTGGTCTCTTGACAAATGAGCGAACAGACCTAGTGACCAAATACGCAGCTTCTTCAACTTTAATCGAAAGTACTAACGTGCACACTACTCGCATGTTAATCCTAACGTCGTTCCACTTCGGGATCAAAACATTTGCAACAATTCGACTTGGACGCACTTGGACCCTTAAGAAATCTACTTCTTCGATCCGCGATTGTGAACGAAATCTTAGAGTTAAACCTACACTTTGCGAATTCCAAAAACTTTCTAATATTGGAAGATTAGTTTTCGGAGCATCCAGACCCTAAGGATATCTGGACAATATGTAGGGAATTTACTATCAATTAAATATTTGAGTTTATTAAACCATCCAATAGGAATAGACAGTAGTCTCAGTTGCCAGCGCTCATCCTAATTTTTACTCTTAGAATTTATTTCTTTGGTTTAAATAAATTGCAATAATAATAACGAATCTTATCGATTGCTGTACTTGGCCGTATTGTCGTTATTATCTCTTTCTTATCTACCTCTAAGTACGATACATATAAAAGTATATAAATACTTTCTCTTTCTATAATTATAACGAAAGTCATGGCAGACATGTTGTACATAAACTACAAACTCATAAATAATGAAAAAAGAAAATAAAAGAATTAAAGGCAGAAAGAAATGTTTTTAATATTTATTTAATTTATTTAATATTCTTTTCTAATGTAAATATATTTACACGCCACTAATTATATACTCATGCTTGTTAATCTATGCTTATATATATATATATATATATATGTCTGCATTTTTTTATGTTCGCAAAGAATGCAAAAGTTATATAGCCATAGCGTTGAAGGCGTTTCTTTGCAAATAATTTTCTTTTTATATCTAAAAGTTTTCACTTAGCACAGCACACAAGCATTAAAACGGGCAATAGGTAAACAATGCCGGTCTCGCTTTTTTATGGCAAAAATAGCATGCAAATTAATGTTTTATGTAAATGTTTGCACACTTCCGGCTCAGCAGGCTATGAGCGCCGGAACTATAACAAAAGCAAACGCGACCTATAAAAGTAATGAAAACTCGTAGAAGACTTTTTTTACGCTTTCCGATATGGTTAGTTCTTTAGCTAGCTAACCCTATGTCTTTTACTTATTTAATACTAGCATTGCTGAATGTAAGCCCTGTAGGTCCTGAGCACTTGACATATCTTCTAATACGGTCAGCATGCTCATTTTAATCATACATTGATCCATTTTCCCTTGGCTTGGGGAAATCTCTCTCTAATCAGTTACCATATTCACCGAAGGCTGCTCCCTACTCGAATAGATAAGAGTCGCGAATATTAAAGTCGAGGCTTCGCGGGCTTAAAACTCAGTGCAGTAAGCAAGTGCAGTCAGACAGTAATTGATTGCAGCTGTAGTGAGCGCAGAGTCCGCTGACCGAGGCTTCGGCTAATCCTTGTCTCTTTTTTCACAGCTTTTTGAACACCTCCGTCATCTACGCACAGAGTACGTTGCTTGAGTGATTATTCTTATTAAAGAAAAAAAAAAAAAAAACAAAGTCAATCATGGTGTGTAGGGCGCGATCGCTCTGAACGTGAAGAAAGTAAAATTGAAAACTCACATCCTGTAGGATTTCTCATATGCTGCTGCTTCGAATAAAAAATAAAAATAAACAAAAATACGGAGCATTTTGTTTCTCAAACAGATAGAACATGACTTTCGAGCTAGTGCTGTATTTGTTTTTTTTTTTTTTTTTTTCGTAGTTTTAGTATTTATTTTATTATAGGCTTTAAACGAACGAGCGTTTTCCATCTTTCATAAAATGCATAAAAAAATTTCTAACGGATCTAAAAAGATTTCCTTTTTATTTCAATGCATAAAGAAAAAAAAAAAAAAACGCTTTTCCTACTTGTCAACGCACATAGCATACGCACCATTTTAGGTAGAAAACGTTTTTCCTCTCAAGCCATTTTTGTATTAAATCAAAAAACCAGTCAAAGCGAAACAGATCAAAAAATTTAGAACACTTGGAACACAGCTTTATCAACCAATAGCTTTAAATGGTTAGATGATGCGATAGATGTAGAAAATAGAAAATAGAAAAAAAAAACAACACAAACGGTCAGTCTAGTCTGTCTGTCTCTCTGTCTACCTAAGCATAAAGTAGAAGCAGAAGCCGAAGTGTTGTCAAGCAATGCTCACTATTTGACAAGAGAGCTCTGAAATGGTTAAAGTAAAGGAAAAACATGACCAAACCAATTATAGTCGTTTGCTGTTTGTGTGTGTGCGTGTGCGTGTGCGTGTGTTCATCTAGTCAATGCATTGTTTTTTTACACCCGAATAGTTATAGAAATTCATTGATAAAAATTGCAAAACAAGTGAAATGATTGAGTGCACAGAGTTCGGTCGAGAAGACCTCCTTGAAGTCGCTGCAGAAATGTGTAAAAAGTTTCCTTAACTGGCTAACAGTTGGTTGATTGAAAACTCATTCGTTTTTCTTCAATATTATTATTATTATTCTTTTTTTTTTTTTCTACTTCTTCTTCTTCTTCTTGTTTTTTTTTTAAAGAGAAATTGTTTTAATTTACCATAAATACCATTTAATAAAAGAATTTTCTCCCAAACTGATGTCTACTGCCGTTTATTTTTATAGACTGCTAAACGTGCGGCAAAATTGATATTGATGCTGCTGATGTTGTTGTTGTTTCTTTAAGGCCGGGAAGTGTTTTCAATTTCTTTAGCTCAAACGTATGCGTTTACGCACTTGTTAACCTAGTTTATATGATTTTTTTTTTTTTTTTTCGCCGGCAAAGTAAGCTGCGTTTGCTATTAAACGTTTTTTGTTTTTTTCTTTCTGAGTCTTTGGGGCGCCTAACGTTTTGCCACTGACCATGACAGTGACTTTGAGACAGAAGTGGAAAAAGAAAAAAATCTGTAAAAAATTGCCGTTAACAAGTTTTTTATTTTTTTTTTTTTTCAAATAACAAAGACAGTGAAATTTTTTTTTTTTTGACTAAACAAATCTGAACAACACCAGCAACAACCATCAAAACATTATTTCTGTGTAATGAAATTGCAATAAACTTGAAAATTGATAGAACTTTCTCATCGTAGCTGAAAAGTTAAGTCAAAAATAATTTCCAATTTCTTTTTTCTTATTTTTTTTTTTTTTTTTTGCACCTTAAAAAAGAACCAAAAAGTGTAAAAAGAAAAAATATGCCTTTACACTCTCTCTATGTGTGTCACGATGTAAGTGTGCGTGTCTGTGCATGATGACGTTATATAATTATAGACACATTGATTTATATTCGCTTGCATAGGCGGTTTGCTGCGCGTAAAACATGACTTGCGGTGTATCATTAGTTAAGGCGCTGCACTTGTACTTTTCCTTCGAAGAAAGTTGCAATTGATTAACGAAAATGCCTTAAGCTTATGGCCTTAAAAGATTTTATTAACAACCTTTGTTCGATTGTTAACTGATGAACTGGTTTTGTATATACACCGATCATCATCCCGAGCATGAAGATATGCTAGCTTTCATATTCGCCTTGTAACATCGTAATGAAATCCGCTTTCAACTGTCCATCTGTCCGCCTTTCGGTATGGGTATTTTCCAAGGTGGGTCAGGCTTTAAAAGTGACTGCAATCCCTAGGAAACTTACATTACATTATGACAAAAAAATAAGTTACAAAAAATAAACTTTTGCAATACAGCAAAATAAACTAACTGACAAGCCTACAATTAAAGTAACATTTGTTTGCGGCAGCATTTTGATTGCTCTTCCTAACAAGCACAAAGTGGGACATCTTTAAAAGACATCATTACAATAAGTCTGTCCGTATATAACATCATTATAATTATGTCTGTCTGTCTGTCTATTCGTTTGCGAAAAGCATGCTTATTTCAGCAAAACTTTGCTCAGAAAAACGAACGGCATGCAAATATTTTGTTATCTCTCTCGTCAGATCTGGTCCAAAATATAGGCTAAATTGGATCAATTGGGTATTTCTTGTAAAAAAAAAGAACACACCTGCCACATTGTACAAGAGTATGACATTAAATTGAATCGATATAGTCCATCCGTAGTCCGTCTTCCTTTGCCCAGCCTAGCGATTTCAATTTAAAATTACTTTACAAATCAAAAGTACTTCCCCTCGTCTGCTATTAGAATTCTTAAAACTCTTAACGGTTATAAATAGAAAACTAAAGATGAATTTGTACATTCTTCTCTACATAACGTAGATTAACACAAGCACTAACTTAATCTTTAAAATTCTACAGAGCACTATACAAACTATTATTAAATTATTTTCTGAGCTGATTGTGAGCTAATTGCTAGTGCAGTACCATTTTTTCACACACACACACATTCAGTCCTAGAATTTATTACTTTAATCTAAGCAAGTTATATAACAACAGCAAATTGTATTCATCAAGAGTTGGGCTATCGCTAACATCGTTTCGCAAACACATCCATTAAAGACATCCAATCAGTCCACGCAACTTCTCGATCACATATTTACACATATTAGTTTGAGATAATGAGGGCAGCACCAAAAAAAAAACATAGTATCAGTAACAAGGGGTCTGCTGATATTTCCCCAATTATGAAGATTGGGCAACTTCTTTATACAGATGGTTAAGATAAAACTTTCCCAGTACTTATCGTTATGTTCTGTCAAAAGGCCTTACATTAGATTATTTGACTTTTGACCGCATAAGTTATGCGTATGGGTTTTATCAACGTTGATAGCAGAACCAATTTTACTTTGCTCTTCTGTAGACTTTTTGAAAACCACTATAACTTCTTCTGGACTCTATTAAAAAAATCTCAATTTAGCCTAAAATTGTAAGCTGTTCAGTTTCGTTTGTTCAAGACATCGCAAGATCGGTTTGTGATTTCATTGTTTGCTAAACTTTACATTATTTATTCACACATTTGTTGTGTGTGTTTGTCGAGTTAAGCAACACTTTAAGGATTATGGGCTTAAACTACGCCATTATAGAGAAGAAGATCGATCAGAAGTAATAGAAAAATTCAAAGTAAACAATTTATTATATTTTTTTAAAGTTTTTTAAAGTATTTTAAAGTTTTTTTAAAGTTTTGGTCCATCTCTTCCCAATAATCCAAAAAAAAAAAAACAAAAAGTATTAAAGTATTTTTTAAAGTATTTTCAAAGTACTAAGAAGGGAACTTTAGTATAAATTATTACAACAAAGTGAAATTTGAGCTCTCCGCGGCAGCCTATAATTTGTGTATGTCTCCATAACGGTGGCCTACTTTGTTCTAGAGAAGTAACGCAATATGTCACATAAGCCGTAAAAAAATGGACTCATTGACACCGATGTTTAGTCTGAGGCAATTTTCAAGCAATAGCTTTACGCATAGAATATATATACAGTCACTCGGTGCCGTCTGTCTGTACGAGTGGGCACGGTAGTGATCGGGAAGGTTTATAGGAAGAGTGGAGTGAAAAAAGGTAACAGTGCCCGTAAGTGTTCAACTTAAAAACGTAGAGATTAGTTGCGGCAGGAGAGACAATTGCTAGTAGATTCGTTCCAAAGGCGACCAATACAGCTAAAAAACGAGGAGTCGCGGTAGTGTGTTGCGACATTGAAAAAGACGTGTTTTTTATATAAAACTGTGCCGAACTAGTCCGTCTACAATTAAGAAGAAATTGCAAGTTTTTCTCTTGAATGTGAATACAGTCGTGTTGGTTGAGTTTCTGAAGTGATCGAACAGTTAACATTAACGCAGGTCCGTCGGACTGTTTTCAAAATATAACTAGCACAGTAAAATTAGTCTTCAATTATTCTTTTCCTGCTTTTTTCAAAGCAAATTCCAGAAGTAGTTGAATTGTTTTCATGGTTTTTCATCACGGGCGCTCCTCAATATGAACATCGGTTTTAATTTTCAGCAAGTCTCGTTGCAAAGACATATCGCAGATATTAATTCTTCGGTTATATCTCAGTAATAGTCGTCATGATAAGACAAAAATGGCCATTTTTTCTCGATCGCTATCACTTTTTATATTACCGGCGACTTCTTGCCGTGAAGACAGTAAAATTCTAAACATTGTTTCGAAATTTTTCACGAAACGTTCAACTTTTTATTCATGCAAGAAAAAAAAAATAATAACAAAAAAGGCAAAGCTTTGAGGCGCTTGAAGTTGCACTTTAACAAAAAACAAATTTAAATGATTTTCTTAAATAATAAACTTAAACAAGAAGAAACGTCATAAGAAACTTGAATGCATACTGGAAGATAACCTCAAAAGAAGAAAACGAGAATTTATCAACGAAATCTATCGCAGATACAAGAGGCGAATATCTTTTATAAAATCGTAAATTTTCTTATATGTGCGGGAATACTCGAAGTCGTAGCATATTATTATGAGTAATAGTTTCGAAAGATTCGTTGCAAACTGCATAAAATTTCTTTATTGTTTTCTTTGTTTTTCTCAATTTCTTTTTGGATTTGATCGTTTTTGTTTTCTTGTTTAAAAATAACTTTAAATCAATTTTTTTTTTTTTTGCTTTTTCTTTACAGGTGAGTTTTAGTGTACGTCGTGTGCATACATTCTATCCATGTATTGTGTTTTTCCCAGGGAAATTTTACGTGAGTACAAAAACCACTAACCTCATTCAAATCGTTACAATCACCAAAGGAAGACAAATTAACTTCACTAAAGACTATGTTACACATCTCCAAGTATGCTTTAAAAACACTTTCTGATCTATAGGTTTCTCTTGAACAAACTTATGCTCTGTATAGATAAAAAATTCTATTCCGTTTAAAGTTCGATTCCGTCCAACATTTGATGCAGTTCAACGTCAGAATTTATGGCAGAATAGAAAACTCGTCGTAATGAGAACGAAAAAATGTACGTCTAAAATAGATATGAAAACGACGATCCACAAATTAGTCGTTGAAGATGCGAACCTTTTTCAGCATTCAGCAAGAAGCGAACTGGAGCTTCGGGCATATATTAGTTAAATATTTAGGTAAAAGTTTTAAATGAACGCCGATGATTGTGTTAAATACAATTCGGATCTCTGTTATCCTCTGTCTTTTCATCCTCCTCAAAGACTAGTAGTTCCATCAGGTCGTGATGGACATACTTTTGATTTGAGTTTGACTTTCCTCATCAAAGTGTCTTAAAAGTTTTTATATCCGTCCTTCTGTTTTACATTAATGCACCTCTTCTTTGTTGGCAATCTTTAAGGGCGTCAAAATGAAGGCGTAAGGAAGGCGAAGGAGCAAAAGTTCAGCCGATCCTCAAGTGAATCCCAAGCGGTACAACCAAAATTGGCCATGAGTAACCAAAATCACTTAAATACGTGCCTACGTTAAAAATTTAAAAATGAATGAAAAAGTGAGGACAAAGCCATTTTAAAACTGAATGCAACACTGGCCACGAAGGGTCAGTAAGAAATTTGTTCTCAAAGGAATACGTTGAGCGCACTTTCTACTTGAATGAGTGAAGCAGAGCACTGCTCACCATTGAATATCTTACACTAAGGCGTTATATGGAAAGAGGAAAAGTCGGAAAATTGCTCTGATCCGAACTATTTTCAAAACATCTGAAAATTGTAGATAAGTAGACAAAAAAACAGCAGATGGACAGAAAAATTTAGATCGATTCAGAATCATTTTCCGGATGATTTCCTCGATACAGTAGTGAGCAGTGGTGTTGTCGAGCCGAAACGCTCCGGAACGTCGTTTTGGTACTTCCTTTTTGAACAGGAACGCGTTCCGGAATTAAAAATGATTTCTGATAACTAGAATTTATAATAGACATATACATATACATATACACAAAATGGGTTTCGTAATGATTTTCGTTTCCTTTCCTTTTTATGCTATATACAGGCGACGATCCTGGCGACGGGCGAAAATTGGGGAAAATCTCCTCCCGTCGTCAAATTTGGGACATGAGACCGCACAGAGCGGCCGCCTACCCAGGATCGGCCCTGTCTATACAATTATATATACGCGTTCCGGCAAAAAAAAAAAAATTAGCACAACACCACTACCAGGGAGTGACTTCAAGTCCCTTGCAGGGCAGCGATTAGTTAAAAAATTGACTAACTAAAATTAAATTATTTATCCCCTGAGACCCAATTCGATAGCAGTTTACGAATGTCTTTAAAATTCAGTTCTGTGGATGAATTTTCATTGTAGTTCTCATTGGTTGTCAATAAAATCAAATCCAAATAGGAGACTATTTATCTTATGTACGTCTAATGACGTAAGGCCGCACTTTTCCTTTCAAAATTTTCGAGAGACAAAGTTGTAATTCTTATTAAAAGATTTTCGCGTTCGTATTGAGTGCACAAAATTCGTTATTAACTTTAGACGAAAGGTTTTTGTTTTTTTTGTTTAGTAGTTCATTACATCAGTTTCCTTATTGTTTTCTACCCGTTTTTTTTTTTTTTTTTTTCTCCTTCGCATAAATCATATGGAGATTTACGAGAGATATGAATTTGAATTATATGCTGTCGCTTTAACCTGACCCTTAGTGTCCACTTAAAATGATAAAATATTGAAAAGTGTTTTTTTTTTTTTCTTGTTTTTCGTAAAATATTCAATAAATTTGAGTACAATTTTTAAACTTTTCGTTACACTCATTAATTTCGCATTGCAACCAGATTTTTATCGATTTTGTGAGAAACGCATTTATTGAAGAATGATTGCTACAGCGAAAAGGTGGTCTTATGATTTCTTAAGATATAAAAATCGTCGGCATGAGGTTAAAAAAGAAATTTTCGAAATTTCCTCCAAAAAATTGCTTTCTGTTCATATTACAAAAGTAATAATGATTGTTTATTAATTTAATTTAAGGAGTTCTCCTCGCTCTCGCTCTTCCTCTTTCTCTCTCTCTCTCTCTCTCTCTTTCTCTCTCTCTCTCTCTTTTTCTCTCTTTCCCATAGTATTACTTTATCATATTTAATACTTCTTTTAATTGAGATTTATTGGCCGTCAACTGGTTTTCTGCAATGGGACTTAAGCCCTCATGAAGTTTAAAATTGTCTCGCATTGAACTATTTGGAGCTCATATTTATAAAGCTATGTTCAGCAGAAAGAAATCTCTATTCGCCTTAACGAGAAGTTTCGATACTCGTCATATCAAAGGTTTCTTAATTGTGAGAGAACGATTGCCTCCTTCGTAATTGTTTTCATTTTCAAATATATCGACCTTGCTGCAGATTTGTTTTTTTTTTTTTTTTTTGCTGTAGATGTATTGAAAAGTGGATCAAATCTAAGCAATTATGCCGTCTTTGTTCGGAATTCGAAAAATGGACAGCGAAGTAGTGGGCAAGAATATCCCAAAATATACGCTTCGATGTATTGAAAAGTGGATCAAATCTAAGAAATTCTGCCGTCTTACTTATTTATTTATTCTACTTATATAGGAACTCAACCAAAAACAAATGACAGTGGAGTTCAAATGACTCTTAAAGTAAATCTTAAATTAATTATTATTAAAACGTAATATAAGTACAATAAAGCAAATAAGAAGGAAAAAAGAAAAAAAAAGAAACAGAAAAAAAATCATGTACACAATTAGCACAGAGCCACACCCACAAACGGTACAGGACCAAATTGCAAATAAACCCCTAAGCCATCGCAAACATGCATAAGCTTGGCAACCGATAATAGTTAGCAAGAATTCATTTTCGAATCGTAATGACTTTTTAGGGTTAAAAGGTTTAGGGTTTAAGTACAACGTAAGTAAATCACTGTGGCTTTCATGGACTTTAAAGAGTCCGATAAAGACAATAAGTGATAGACGTCATTTAGGTTCTTGCAAACAACTCTGAGCGGGTTAAACAGCTCAAAATTATATTTACATTGACTAACCTTAACTAAGGTAAAGTGCCTAGAGAAACGGTTAGCGGTCTTGGTTACATTAAGAATTCGAAAAATGGACACCGAAGTAGTGGGCAAGAATATCCCAAAATATACGCTTCGATGTATTGAAAAGTGGAGCAAATCTAAGAAACTCTGCCGTCTTTGTTACGTTAAGAACTCGAAAAATGGACAGCGAAGTAGTGGGCAAGAATATCCCAAAGTATACGCTTTATGTGGCTTTTGTATTAGATAAGAACCTATATAGGCAACCACGGCTGCAGACAAAGCCTTTAGGTTCAAGGCCTAAAAGCAGGTGAGCATAAACGAAAATACTGCTTAGCAATAAGCAGTTTAAGTGTAGGACAAAATAAAAAATGTAAAAATTACATAATAATGTTTACTTCACATTATATGTAGCAGGAGTTTATAGATATTAAAAAAGATGTAGCCGTTGTTTGAAAACCCGGGCTTATAAAAATACATCACGAAATTTGATAAAGCATTTCATGTTATATCGGAATACTTCGAAGAAAGTGAATTTGCAGAAAGTAACCTGAAAACTAAAGATTATCGCTAGCATTTCCGAACTGAGTACGATTAACTGGGTCAATGCTGATCAAAGCGTGACGGACATAGTTGCACATAGTGAACGGTAAAGATAATTATTATTATCTGCTGCAAGTATTTAATGAGATTGACAAACGGGTACGATAAATAAATTAGCGAAAAGTAAACGAAATAACTTCTGAGTCGTATAATTTCTCTCTTATAATTTATACTTAAAGACAAATTGAACATAAATTAATTTACGATTCATAAACAAAGATCATAAGATCAATTAAACGCAAGCATATTGATCTTTGCTTAAAATTGAAGCTTAAGTAAATAAACAAATGTTTTTTTTATCAAGTGATTAAAGAAGACGTTTAAGAAAAATTCAAAGACTGAGCGGAGCAAACGAAAATAAACACTAAAGTAAATAGTAAATAATATATATATATATATATATATATATAAATAAATTTATTTATTATTTATTGTCTTTATATTTTGTAAATAAATTTACTAAGAAATGGATTTAAAGGCTGCGTGCTATACAAAGGAGAAGAACTCATTAAATTGCTTAATAAGTGAAGACTGTATGTCTTCATGACACGACAGAGATGAAAGGAAATTCTTTTATAAGGAAAATATTTGTTTATACATAAGTACTGTATAAATGCTATACCTTTCTTTAGGCAAACCTCGTATAAAAGAAACGAAGTTTTAAGAACATTTTCTCTTAGGAATAAAACGAAAGAAAAAGAAAATCTTTTTTTTTTTTTTTTTTTTTTTTTAAATTGTAATAACATAGCGAAAAACATTCAATAAAAGCCGCTTCGATGATCTCGAAAAATCCTAGTAATAAAATTTTATGGTTTTATTAGATTAGATA
>KK502551.1:431380-484075 GCA_000688735.1 Glossina austeni
AACATTTTCTCTTAGGAATAAAACGAAAGAAAAAAAAAATCTTTTTTTTTTTTTTTTTTTTTTTTTTTTATGAAAACTTATATAGAAAGTACACACGATTAACTTGACACTTTGAAGTCTTAACAAACTTGTAATAAAATTTTATGGTTTTATTAGATTAGATAGATGTTTTTTCATTCATTGTATTCATTAAAAGAAGAAGAGTTACAAAAAAAACGATTTTCCTCACAACTTTGTTCTTTTCTTATTAAACAGTATTCGAGAGTACATGGTTTACAAACCATGAATAATTGGGCCATTACTCGATTTATGATTCGAAGAAAATTTTTTGACCTGAACTAATTCTGAATTAAAAATAATTCTACGAAAGGTATTCGTCTTAAGTGAAACCAAACTAATAATAATAATAATAAAAGTTTCTAGAAGGCTTAAAGCAACCGCAGATAATAAAGCTTAACGTGCACAAAAGAAAAAAAAAAAAAACCAGAATCGAATAATTTTATTCGGTTGATATCGAATCCACTAACACCCACCCATTTAACACAGACTGGCTATCGACACACTAGAGTTGTAATATGTTGTCCAACCATAAGTGTCAGAAGCCAGAAGCTCGTCTCCTCAGGAGACTGATTGAGACAATTGAGAGATGAAAAATATTTCAAGCACTTTTCGATTCATTTCTGGCAATGGAGAATATATATAAAATTTAATCTGATATTTCGGAATCCTATTATGCGACCATAACAGGATTCATTACGATGAAAATCAGAAGCATTTCGCACTCAATTTTTCAAAAGCCTTTGATAAATATTTTTGCAAGATTTCACTTTCAAGTGCGCGAGGCTGGTAAAGACCAAAAAAATATTTGAAAATTGTGTTTTCTTGTGCTTAAGCGGATCACCATTTTTCCATTATATTTGCAGAATGAATTTTTTTTTTAAAAATTTGGGAAGATCAGAAGGGGAAATATATGCCCTTAATGGAAATCCGAGAGGTGAAGCTGAACAAATTTTTTTTTTTTGGCTGCCTTATGTAGGCTGTTTTCTTGTTCTAAAGAATTGATGGAACACATATTGCGAGACAAAGAAAAATGGATGATTTTCTCCATGTTTACGGAAACGATTCTGTGAGCAATGGCCAAAATGCAGATAGAGATGGGGAACGTGGAAATAACTGTAAAAATTTGAAAACCGATCATCCTGTCCATTGTTAAGTAAAAAAGGAAAAAAAAAAACAGCGGACAGATGGACATATCTAATTTAATCGTAGGAGTGTAAAGGAAAATGTGTACAAACGTTATGACAAAATCAGCATACTGTCTCTTTTGGGTTGGTGGATGTAAAAAAGCTACCATTAACAAGATCAAGTGCATAAGGTCTGTGATCTCAATGTTGACACTCATAACATTTTGAAAAAATTTCATTTTAATGTTTTGTTTTTGTTTATGTGAGTCTTTCGGCTTTTTTTTTGTTGCTTTATAGCTTTATAAACCGCACAGTACAGACATGAACCTCAACTCGCGCATTCATAGAGGAACGGAAAGAGTTCATAGCAGGCTGACGGGTGTTGTTTGAGTTTCTCAAACTCAAAAGTCGTGATTTACGTTTAAATTGAAAAAAATAACTCTTTCTTTAGTATTTCTTTTGTATTTTTAATGGTAATTTGCGAAAAATATAAGACTGCATGTATATAAGTGGTATTGTTAGAGATTTTATAAAATGAGAGGAAAGATGGAAAAATGTCTTTTTTTTTCTTCTTTTTTTTTTTGTAAAAGTGATAAAAAATATTGAAACTCTTAGTAAAAATTTCTTTTCAGTTAAAAAAAAAAAAAAAAAGCAGTAAAACTAGGGAAAGAAAGCTTGCTGTTAAATGAATAAATAATAACAAAGAAAAGATTTTATTTGTTTTGAAACAAATCTCTGCCTATATACATGTGATCGACTATTTGGAACGCGACATTTCAAGCACTTTTCAAAGATTATGAATCATTTTATAAGGCACGCGAATATGTAAAAAAAAAAAAAATAAAAAAATTATTTATGTACTAATATAAAAGTATGTAAATAATAAAAATAGGATTGTCATGAGTGCACATTTGCCTCTTATTCCAAGACAGTTTGTGAAAGATATAAACTTTTCTCAACGGGTGCTTCATTTTCGTTAACTTTAAGCATAACTCTTAAGGCCTAAGGTTGAATAAAATTCTTTGGAAATTTTCATTTCATAACGTTACCTTTCCAAAGTCAAGAGCATACTACCAAAAATTTAAAAAGTTTATTTCATAATTCCCTTAATAATTTGTAATAAGATCCATTGGTTTTTTATATATATATATATATATATATATTGCAAGGACGTTTCATCCCTTTTCCTTAGGCTGGGGCAGCTCAGCGGCCCGGCCCAGGGGAGGAGAAAACACGCAAGACATTTGTTTTTTCACAGGGGCTCTTTATTCTTTTTTATGATTCACAGTTCTTTACAATCTGATCCCGATAACTTGACGTTAAATAGAAAAAATAGTGAAAATATTTTACTTAATGCCTACGCCGCGGAGGCTCGCTGGCGTCCCGAGCGAGACTCACACGACCTCTCAGTTCGAGAGTCCAACTTCAACTCTCCTCGACGGCGACTCACACTCGACTGACTCTTATTCTCTATCTTTACCCTATACTTAGTTTATTGTATTCTACTGCTCTCTTAGTCTATTCTATTCTACTGCTATGCTCTATCCAATACTATCGCTAGCTTAGTCTATTCCACTCAACTACTGTCTTAATCTATTCCATTGTATTGCTAGCTTAGTCTATTCTACCCTACCTTAACCTAGTACTCCCTTCCCCTCACCAGAGACGGAGAACCCGTGAGCCCTATTGTATTCTACTGTTATCTTAGTCTATTCTATTCTACCGCTATACTCTATCCAATACTACCGCTAGCTTAATCTATTCCACTATTCCACTGTCTTAATCTATTCCATTCTATTGCTAGCTTAGTCTATTCTACCCTACCTTAACCTAGTACTCGCTTCCCCTCACCAGAGACGGAGAACCCGTGAGCCCAAAACGAGGGACGACTTTAGGTTTCCACAATATATTACCGATCGCTTAGAGGATGTCCTATGCAAGCAAAGCCAAGCTGATTATCGAGATGGATAGGTAGAGAAGGAAGGAAGGAAAGACCAATGTTTGTGTACATTCGATTCGAAGTTTGAAAAGCGTGCACTGCAGTTCAAAAGCCAGCAGTCGCGGTAAAGTATTCCCCTTATACGGTCTACTTCAAGATGGATAGTTAATAACGTTGAGAAAACCGAGCGGCTCTTAATTCTTTTTTTGCTTATTGCGTACGCATCATGTGTCACACCCTTAAATTATTTATATCGCTATTCACGTACTAGAAGCTTTATAACTGACAGTCTAAGATGGACACAATAGTAATCCGTTTTCAACTTAGATTGTTGTGGGAATATGTGCATAGTCAAGAAAAGATTTTATCTCAACACTTTTGCAAAATTTCTAAAAATTTGTATGTACTTGTGGATCGACTTTTTGACTGATGCAGATAACGTTCGATGCCGTGAATTTTAATAAAGAAAATTGAAGTCGATCATCAGGTTGTACTCTAAAAGAAAAATTTTTTTTTTTCTTGACTGTATACTAATATTTATTCTAGATTAACCAATAAACTAATTCAGGTGAAAGTTGAAAATTAGATGAAGTTTTAACAGATGGACAGATGCAAGAGGACAGAAAGGCGGACATACTTAATTCGGTAGTTCACTACAGCGCTACAGAGCAACATGATGTAAAGAAACAGCTGACAGATGCAAGAGGACAGAAAGGCGGACATACTTATTTCGGTAATTCACTACAGCGCTACAGAGCTACATGATGTAAAGAAACAGCTGACAGATGCAAAAGGACAGAAAGGCGGACATACTTATTTCGGTAATTCACTACAGCGCTACAGAGCTACATGATTTAAAGAAACCGCTGTATGCTACATTTATCTCTTGTTTTCCCTAATTCCACTGACAAGTGGTAGACTTGAACGGTAAAATTTTTTAGAAACACGTCAAAATGTTATAAAGATTTTTACTCTTCTTAAACGAGGCTTAACACATCAAGAAGAAGTTTACTTTGCGGTCCAAATATCAAAAGGACCAGAGTAACAAGGAACATATGACTTGCAAAAGACAACATATGCACGACTATAATGAATCATTCTTAGAGGAAGGTCATCGCCCCAAAACCATGTGAATGGTTTGTTCTGTTTCCATCTTAGAATAAAATTTGCCAATTAAAGCGAAAAAAAATGTATTGATCCGAACAGTGAACATTTCCAAAATTATTCAACTCTCCCATTGTCGTAGAGACCTAAGAGCTGATGCCCATAAATAAATTTGGTGTCAAAAATGCAATAATTACGTCAGCTCCAGCAACTGTAATGATAATAAAAATGATCGAAACCGTTTTCATGTGATCTTTTTTCACTTCTAGTTCGTTACTTCCAATTCGTTAAAAAATGAGCTCACTCGTTACTGAGAAATGGAGTAGCAGCGGGTTTATTGTTGATATTAAATTCAGGCTTCAAAATAATCTTTTCAATCTATTCTTTATGGTTGTAGTAATAAAATAGATGTGTACATATATATATCTATATATAATTGGAGATTGGAGTGGGAACGATAAACGTTTAGGGAGTTCAAAAACCGCTTTTATTACGACACGATCATGTAGTTGTACGTATAATATTTCTATTATGAGCATGCATAGGCTTCTTGCTGCTTCTTTTTAAATAATAACACGACTTTTGACAAGAGAAATAAAAAAAAAAAACAAAAAAAAAAAAAAGAAGAGTTTACAAATGTCAAAGTCATTTGAACGATTCATTAAAGCCTTTGAAAGACATATAAAAAACCGATACTTGCTTACTACTACGTCAGCGGCAGTAAAGGGTGTGATGTTTAAAGCACAAAACAGCTTAATTATTATGGAATTACAATATAACAACAAAATACATTTAAAAAAAAATATGCAGCAAAAAAAAAAAATAAAATAAAAAAATAAAAATAAAAAAAATGAAAACATAAATAACCAGTTAGACGTAAACATTCAGGCAACCATTGATTTGAATGGAGAAACGTGCCATCAACTCTAAATCTTTAATTTATGTATTCCAAGCATTAAAGTAACACGAAATTCTTATAAATTTTCAATTTTACAACGAAATTAAAGTTCGAATAACATGATTGCATTTAAATGAGTGTAGCAATAACAAGAACAACATACAATTGTTGTTTATATAATTGATGACCACAATTACAAATTCACGTATAATTTTTTTTTTTTTTTTATTGTGAAAATATTCTAAAAGTCAGGGTTACTTAGTATAAATAACATGTTTGCAGTTATTTAGAGTATTACGAATTCACATTTTTTTGTTGTTGTTGTGAATACGTTTAAGATATTCTTGTCAAAGAATAGATTTAATGGTTTATATAACTTTTTTTTTATTTGTTTGTCTATGTTTTAATGGCGCCTTGATAAACTGTTCTGTTTACTGGACTTTGAACCAGATTAAAATATATCGGCTACTACAGCATAACAATGAAATTTAGGTAGAAAAGAATAACAAGAAAGAACGTAAAATTAAATAGATGGTTATCCGTATTTTGTGGTTCCGAAAATGAGCACAAATGAAGCACATTTTGGGATTGAGATTTGGATCAATTTTTTTTTTTTGAATTATTATTACTTTTGAAGTAATTTTCTGAATGGCTGGTCAGCACAAAGCGGGCAGCAGCTCATCCATAACTTGACAGATGTAGCTTGAAGCCCGATCCCCTAAAAAAGAGCTTAGCGATGAGAAATCGTACGATTTTAACGAGCACCACTTAAAAGTGAAGTACAACAATATTAAAACGAGGAGTGTTGTATGGCTTCTGCCTCGGTTCTGTTAAAACGACATTTTTTGCATCCTTACCTTCAATTACACGCCAAAATAAAATTCGTAATCATTTGGATGCAGAGAACAGAATGATTCGTTTTGCACACCATGCACTGGTTTTTTAGGAATGCAAAGATTTTTCAACCGCAGAATTGCTGGAAGAAAATTCGATGCGAAAACCCAATCACCATCTCTTCTACCCATTTAATGTTCAGTCGGCTTCGGTTCTTCTGTTAACTGAATTTTCTAAGGACAGAGATGCAAATGGAAATGCTTGAAGGTGCTTTAAGATAAGTCCAAAGACTATGTGTGAGCCTATGAGCGTGTTTTTCGTTTAAGTGTGAGCCTTAACAAATCTATTACAGATCCGCTTTCTTCAGATTTCCTCACCGTTTTCTCGATGCTGCATTAAAATGGACGATTATCGCGATTATGATCTGCTCATCAGTTCATCGGTTCATCGGTTGTTAAACGATCCATATTGGAAAATGGCAAGCATTACATTAAACCTAGGATTCCGTGGGTGAAGGCTCCGTTTTGTGTATGCTACTAAAAACGGGTTAACAAATCAAGGCCAACTCCATATTTATTCAAGCTATGCAAGGGAACGGGAGATTGTGGAAATATAGAAGATATGCAAGAGTCTTGGATTTAGTATGAATTAAATGTTAAGAAATATAATTATTTTGACGTATATGTTTTACTTCATCATCTCATCATTGAGAGGGAGAATGCTAAGTGAGCTGTTCATTGCGAAAAGTGGGTCAAGTCTATTTTCCGATTTTTTGTGAAATCTCCACAGTCGTAAAGATGGAGATAAGAAACTGAAATTTGACACAAATATTCCTTGATCGATTAAAAAAATGGACTATGACATGCGGTAATTATTGTATTGAAGATAGAAAATTAAATGGAATCAAAGTGACATGTTTGACAGTTGTAATGGTAAAGATTTGCATTTCAACTAATCGTTAAACTATTGGTAAACACTGGAAGACACATTTTCTGCATTTTTTGTTAGACTTTATATATATTATCTTGGATAGTGTAAGTTTATTACACAGAAGCGTTTATAATGCTGGCTAAAAAATATGAAATGTTTTTTAAATATCTTATGAATTTGTCGACATTAATGAAAAAAGCTTTAATACTTTGGTTTTTTTCAATTTCGTAAAATTTCTTAAATCGTTTGGTAAGCACGAATGCCCTGACAATAACAATTATTTCACTGCCACTGGATTGAACCACATAACGTTCCCATTTTCCATTATGGTGCACATGTTACTACTACTGAGCTACAATGCAATTTTAGTTAGTCACATTTTGTAAGTGCTTCAAACAGCAAGATGCTGTTAGTCACATTTTGTAAGTGCTTCAAATAGCAAAATGCTACTCGTACTAAGTTTCATCTCCTGCATACATATTAACTTGATCATTATGACGATTGTGGATTCAACACATATGCATCACTTTTATTGTATGTAAGTCATACTGTTAGCTTAGAAGAAGGCAGTACTTTTTTTAAATCAAACAGGAACGTGAAATATTTTTCTGAATTGTTTACAGCTAAGAAAGACAGAGATCTTCCTGATTAGATTTTCTAATCTCTTCACTTTTATTATATGTAAGTCATACTGTTAGCTTAGAAGAAGGCAGTACTTTTTTTAAATCAAACAGGAACGTAAAATATTTTTCTGAATTGTTTACAGCAAAGAAAGACAGAGATCTTCCTGATTAGATTTTCTAATTTCTTCAGCGTTTATGTGTGCAAGTGAACAATATAGACTTGCATCACTTTCAAAATAAACATATTTACAGCACCATTAATGGCTAAAACTTCCATGACACAATTCTAAATTCAATGTTTTCTGAAAGCTCTTTGTTCTGAATTTCGGAAACTTATCGCTTATGGAAGCAAGGAAAGATGTCAAAATCAAGCCTGTTCTTTGTGACGCGTAATTTTCAATAAGCAGTCGATTTAATTGACTTGCGTTCTTGTGTCATGTGCATAAGTCTAAGCATTCAAGAGAAGATTTTGTAATTATTGTGACGAACGAGAAGCCACGCTGCTTAAACTCCAGTTTAGTTTATGGTAGAAAAATGTTGCAACTTTTATGCATAACAGTTTTGCAACTGGTATGCATGTACATAATATGGGAAAAGTGTAAAAGGTGAATAGATCTGCTTAGACCAACTCGGAATATACATCATGTATGTTGCACTATTGGTCCTACACTAGAGTAAGTAACTAGTAAGGTATTGCAAAATAATTGTAAAAAAGAATTCTCCCAAAAGAAAAAAAAAAATTCTCATTCAAGATGTCATTTTATTTTGTTTGTTTGAATCGAGTTTCCTTCAAATCGAGTTTATTTTTTAATAATTTTTTTTTTTTTTTTTTGCTTATAAATTAAATCATTTATTATAAAATCGTAGCGAAAACGAAACTTTTACTTTCAAGCATAACATATGCAATCGACGTGAGAGAGAAAAGTTTGCATTATTTTTAAAATTTTCTTTGCACTTACTGGCAATTGGAGGTGAAACACGCCTATTTTATGTTTATGACCGGTAGATTTAATTAAACTAACATTTGTGTTATCAACACGACACCGCGTCGCACTAACACACCTACTCGCTGCACTGACAAAAGCAATTTGGAAAAGTGTTAAAATATAAAATGATCTTAACCAACCTCCTTTTCGTTATTTGATGGCAAGAGATTAAATACCGGAAAATTTTTGCCCACACACACACCACAACATTTTAGTTGGTGTTGTCTAAATAACTGAGCTTTGTTTACAAACAACGAAATAACAAAAAAAAGAAAATCGTTTCTAAATGATAAACAATTAAAAATCGTTTTATGTGGACGTTTGTTTTAGTAACTAACCGGTTGAATGAAAACAAATTATCAACTGATGGCAGCAATACATTTGCTGAACATTATTATTGATTGTGATAAGTTTATAAAATGTTTTTTTTTCTTTTCTTTTCTTTTCTTTTTTTTAGGCCGGAATAAATACAAACAATTGTGAAATTTAATGAAATTTTTATTGAATTAAGAAAAAAGTTTTTGAAGTTTTTTTTTTTTTAAACTTCCTTTGTCGCTTGGGAAAATCTTTCATACCATATAAGACAAACAATTAATAGATTTTTAAGGAAATTATATTACATATAATAAGAAAAAGATAATATAATCGACTTAGACCGAATCTTGCGATGTTTACAATTTGCTTGTTTTTGTTGCTTTCGTTATTGTTCGTAACACCGACTTATTTCAATAGTAACGCCAAGAAATGCACATTTGACCCTATAGAATGTAAAGTTCAAGTCCAAATCGTTTTCGATTTGTCGTCTGTCTTTCTGTCCGTATGTTACTCTCTATTGTAACTCACGCTACTTCACATATCGAGATACTAAAGTAAGCAAAAATTCCATTCGTAAACATCTAATTAATGATTGCAAGCCAGGGACCGTAACGTTGAACTCACACACATTAACTAAGAACTCCATTATTATCAGCAAATATAAAATATACTATTGTACTAATAGAACATATAGTAAATGGACCGAATGTTTGTGCGGACGCAGAAGGACTTAAAGTAGGCCCAACTTTTATTATATCGACCGATTTAGAAAGTGGTTCTGAATCAGATTTATGATTCCAAGTCTGTCTGTCTGTCCGTCTGATATCTGTCCATGTAAATATGGGTTCAATCTACAGTTCGCAATTCACGAGATATTTGATGGTCGTGATTGGATGCAAAGACAAACGCTATTCAAAATAGTTCGAATCGGTCCACTTTTCCGACCAAAAAATTGCAATTTCGAAAAAAAATGTCGAAAAAAAATTGCAATTTTTAAACTCTCTCGACGAAACTCGGTCTGTAACAGTATTTGGACATTCGGTTGAGACAATTATTGTAACCCTCTCTCATAGAACCGTTCCTACGAAAACTGAACTTTTTTAAGATTTTTAAAATTTCATAGTAAAAATTAGTTCATTATAGTAAATTGATATAGAGATCAACTTTACAGAATTTGGACGACGTAAGTCTATTTTTTTGATATCAGCGCATATAAGTGATCTTCCAATATGCGGGCCTTCATGAATAGTAAGCCTTTGCATAAAAATTATGTATAACTTTTGATGTATCAAAACGTCGACCTTGACCGCATATAAAATTCTTACTTTTTTGAACTTAACGTTCCATTTCATGGTAATTATGCTTTCAACAAACAGCCAGATAGGTCGACCAAAGCGTTTCAAATATTCACGCATATGTTCTTTATTCTCTCATTTCTCTTAATGTACTCTAAAGTCGGTTTAGCGAGCTACAAAAACTTTTATGAATTACGTATGGAAAGCAGCTAAAAATTTTAAATTAAATCAAGTTTTCGTTTTTTTATTTTTTTACACTTTCAAAGGAAAGTTGTATTAAGTTTAGAACATCAGAAGCAACCCCCGAAAGTATATTAAAATGAATAAATCTTCTGCAAAGAAGCAGAAAAATTTCTATTCGCTTCTTTTGAGATCATATAAATTTGAGGTTATGTTTTAAATTCGCCAGAGTTGTAAAGCCTCACCTTTAATTCGGCATTAATGGACAGCAATTAGGGATTATTCCGGCTTTAAAAAAATTCTCGATCAATCGAGACAGCACGTCGGACATTATTTTGTTTGCCTTCAGCATGAAAAACTCAAATTAGCGTACGCTCCAAGAATGTACGCGTGCTTTGCCTTCGATGTAAAGTTTCAACAAGACTATGTAATATGGCACGGGGGAAATATCAAGTTTTTGAAAACGAAATTTCTTTTAAGGCGTCCTTAATGGACAGACTTTCATGAAAAAAAATTAACGAGTTGAGTTAATATTCAGATTTTCTACATGAATTGTTTTGTACGTATTAAAGTTGACGGTAAATGATTCAAGCCCCTATTCAAGGTCGCATTCAAAGAGCTTTTTAATACTCAGCAGTAATTATGCCTTCTCTCGCCTAGATATTTAGGTAACCGCTTTACTGCTTTCATATGTTTCTACTCAATATCCGAGTTCATTTTCCGCGTTCATACTTTTACACATCTATTCCTAATCAGTTCCATTAGTAGATAAATTAATTTCAAAGCGAGTTCCTAACCTTGATGTAACTGAGGCACTCATTTCTGCCAGTGACACCGCTCTAGTTTATTTGCATCGTACTATAACAATATAAACTTCCAAGTTGCCCAGTATTTATAAAGTTGTTCATCGGAGGAGGATATAGGCGGCTTTATGGCTGGTGGTTAATTGGCGGCTTTTTAGAGCAAGGCTCTAAATTTATCTGCCACTCATTCCCATCTTAAAAGAGGAAAAGGGTTCTAGGGGAATGGCTTATCTATATGGATCTTGGCATTCCGATTTTCCAAGCAAGAGAGACGGAAATTGCAGTAGTGCTCGCAAAACTTTCAATATAAAGCAAGAGTGCCCCAAAACCTTCGTAGCTGGTTCGCAACGACGTAGTAATTCAATTGTTATCTACCTATATATTTGTTAATAGAGACTCTATCAGATAATTCGACTGAAGCCGCATATAATTTTTTGCTTCTTGTTTTTTTTTGTTTGTATGTTGAAATTCATACTTAAGGGTATTTGAGGCGACGGTTCAATGAACACACTATACCAGATTTTAGGGTTTTTTTTTTTTTTGAATTTTTTGGTTTCTTTAGCTTTTTGAACTGGATGATGATAAAAGTTGTTCGTATTGTTTTTTTTTTTTTTTTTTTTTTTGGCACATTATTTACTTTCACTTGTTGCAATTTTCCAAAAGTTTTTGGTATTGTGCTTAGTGGTGCTGATGCTGGTGCTGGTATATAAAGCATATCCAGCATTGTTTTGTTTTGAATGGTTGTTATGGTTATTTAGTTGTTGTACTGATGTCATGGACAGTTGTGGTTTGTTGTGTTAGTGATCTGGTCATATTATCTGGTTACCATAGATCATGTCATGTGGTTAAGACAATTTTTTGTTTTTGTTTGCCGTTTCTTTTTTCTTGATACACTTAATAAGGTCCATAAAGCGATATTAAGAGGGAGTGCATTGATATGCAGTCTTGTGTCTGCCATTTCAATATTATAAAATAATGAAAGACTTGCGGTTTCTGATTTCATCAATTATTTTAATATAATTTAATAACTAACCAACAAGGCCTTAAAAAAAAGTTATTATGGCCTTTGATTCGTTTGGTTCGTTTGATTTTGTAAAATAGGAAATCTGATAATGAATATTAAAAATTTTTCCTTCTCCTCTAAGTGCCTCAGTGTCGGAAAACACTAAACAAAAAAAAAAAGTTGAGAAAGCGATTGAAAAGTCCGAAGCTTCGGCTTATATTTTATATATCACATGCATCGCTGCACGCATAGTCATCATAGTAGTCATTGTGCTTGTAACAAATAGAACTGCCAAAGATAGTTAGCCTACCATCAGAATCTTCAAAATAAAAACTATTAAATTCTCATGGACTTCTAGTGTTTCTGTTAATAACAACAAAAGCGATAGAGTTTTTAATTAGTAGCTATTTAATTACTTGCTTTTCCGCTTTCATTATTTTTGTATGGGCAAGAATTCTATTAAATTGTTACACTATACCAATACACTATGCAAAGTAAAAGCATATAGATTTTGCACTTTTAAGTGAATACACATTATTTTATACACATAAGTGTGTATGAATAAAAAAATCTAAAAACGCAAAAATCGATGTGCTTTTGCTTTTTTGCAAACTTTACAGTTTAATAGAATTGTTGTCCATACAAATAATGGGAGCGGAAGAGCAAGTAATTAAATGGCTACTACCTAAGAACCCTACGACTGTTCTTTATGATGGCAACAAGAAAAGTCCGAGAGATTTTACCAGCTTGAATTTTGAAGATTCTGATCGCGTCTCTATGCAGTTCTCTTCTCTAACTCTACGTATTAGGAATGCTTTGTAACATTTTTATGTGTCTTCGCTTCATGCAAGGTTCTAAGTATACTTGAGTATGTTTCGTTGCCTTTGTACTTCCGTTTTGTTAACAACGAGCTTGGAGCTAACTGATTACAACTTTTTTTTTTACTGATCTCTTCAATGATGCTGGATTACGTACTTTGCTAACTTCCAGTTCGGTACATCCTATAGGACGTAAGTTAAAGTTGTTGTCTATGGTGACTGTCCATCCACACCGAAGTTTCAACAGACCTTGAAAAAGATTTATCGCAAGGTAATGACCTCTTATGGTCGAAAATTTCTTCTCTTCTTTATAGTGGCTATGAAGAAGTCATGCTTAGTTGTAAAGCCAACCAATTGCCAAATGCAAAATTTCAATTTTCTCATTTAATTATCGTAATCACGAGCATCTCGAAAAGAGACGGGCAGACAGACTTAGGAAAATAAATTGGCTTCTAGGTTTAACACATTTGTCTGAAATTGTAATATATCTGACAAACGTGAAACTTAAGCTTCCTTGTTTTACTTATAAAATTATTAAATAAATTAATAATGATTAAAGCTTATAAAATATATTATTAATTAAGATAATGGAAGTGGGTTCAGATCTCAAGTGCGGTAGAGTTTTTAATAATAATAATAATAATAATAATAATAAATAATATTAATAAAAATAAAGCCGCAAGCCTTAGATGCTAGTGCTTTAAGACTTCAGTCTTAGAATTTATTCTCTGGCTAAATTTATATAATAATAATAATAATAATAATAATAATAATAATTTGGATAAAATTCTGAATTAATTTAGTCATGTTTCTCGATTTTTAAAATCGTTTTAATCAATTAGAGAAATGAAAACGATACCTCTTTCGTAGCCATTGATAATAACCCATAATTTGCAATTGCTTGCACTATGCAACCTGCTTAACAACGATAAGACGGCTCTCCAGTTGCTTAGGTGTATTTCACTCAAATCCTGTCACTTAGCAGCTATGTACTATACTATCCGCTACTGCACTATTCGCTACTGTACTATCCTGCCTCCACGGCAGGAACCTACGTAAACCCCCTGTCACATCTGTACTATCGTGAGACGGGGGTCAGGTTGCCCAGAGGATCCCCTCTGCGAGGAATTGCTATCTGCAGTTTGTGCTGCAGCAGAATCCTCGTAGTTGTCGGTCTTCTACCTGACTGACGCTTTCTCACTCCGTGTGCCATCGGGCACCGTAGGGTTAAGCCTCCACGGCAGGAACCTACGTAAACCCCCTGTCACATCTGTACTATCGTGAGTTAAGCTAAATTAGCCCATGTGTCATCGGCACCGTAGGGTTAAGCCACCTAGGCAGGAAGCTATCTAAACCCCTTGTCACATCTGTACTATCCGCTAAATTCACGAGTGTATCAAGGCGACCTAAGGTGACGCTTAGCTGAAAGATACCAGAATCTGGGCGGTTTACTTTTCTAAGCAAACCAGTTGCTTGTCTCCTTTGCAGAGTTTGTTCACATATTCTTTTTTACTAACTTAACTGATTTTTTAAGAAGACTTATCAATCTCGGAGACAATTGTCTCCTTTTCATCTGCAATTCTGTTAGATACAACAATCCCACAAAGTGCCAACCATCGTTTTAATGAATGATTACTGACTCAGCAATGTTCAACTTGGCTTCACAGTATTTCTGTTTAAACTCAGCGGATATTTTTTTTTACATTACCCTCAGCTTACTTCTCCTTTTTATGGCTTATTACTCCTTTTAATACCTTTCAGTCTAATCTCACGATTATATTGGTGTCCTAGTTAAGTAGCATGTATTTCTGTTTACAATATATTATTACGAATTTCCGCTTTTCTAAAATACGGTTCGCATCACTAGAACGTGGATATTATTTTCAAGAGAAATTCAGAATTCAGAATTCTTTTAACTCTAAGTTTCTTTATTTACAATCTACTCCTTAAGGTTAGGATTATTTACATATTACTTTGGCAATACTGTCGACTTCTCAACATTAGTATTCTTTTTTACTTGAATGTAATCTTACGACTCAATGTTCTCGTATCACTCAGATATTCTCGTACGACTCAAGAGTTCTGCCGCGACTCAACGTTCTCGTATCCCTAACTCTGCCTTCCGAAAATGGTCTATTTATATACATTTTTACAAGCATGCTACGATCACCTAACTGCATGGCTTCATTTTTAGTCCGTTAACCTGCTTTTCTGCTAATCGTTTTCCTTGGCCGGCAGCTGTATGACGCGCCGCGCATGTGCACCTGGATTTTTCTCTGTCTGTTTTCCTGCTAATCTTTTTCGTCGGCCGGCAGATGCATGACGCGCGGCGAATATGCACTAAGAAATTTATTACTTACGAAAATCGATTAGTTAGCATTAACTGGATTTGGGATTTTCGCAACGATATTCTACCATACGTGAAACCCTTTCATCTGAAAATATGCCCAATATGTTCACCTGAGTGCATAACCAACATTTTATTTACAACGCCATTATCAATAACAAAAAATAATAATTGTGTGAGTTATTTAGATTTCGTATACAAACTCAATTACATAATAATTATATAAAACTTGCATTCACTACTTCTTTAAGAGCTTTAATTAAAACATTATAAGGTAGTATTACATGCAAATAGATGAACTGTTCATTATTAGCTGTTCATTATGTACATATGAAATAAGAGCCAAATTTATGTTAATTATGAATGTTCATATTTCGACTTTTACAAAATGGAAGGAATTTATGCCAAATTATATAAAGAACAAGAACAAAAAATGACATCACAGTGTGTTATGGACGTGTTCTTCAAGCAATTTGAACTATTTTCAGTATTAACTACGTTGCAGGAACTTTTAGTGTTTGTAGTAAATTTGAAGGCAATATCGGATGGACGGATATGTGTGGCTCGATTCAAAATTTTAAGATTTCTTCGGCGTTGCGAGCGTTTTGATCATATGAATATACACTAAATTTTCGGTGGTAATGATATCGGTAGCGAAGGCAGAGCCTAAAGTGGCAGACTGAGTTTATAAATACGGGAAGAGGGTTTCCTAACGACAGTTGACATGATTCTGCGAAAACAATGTAGCACCACTAGGAGGAAAAAATTAAAAGAGAGGCATAATCACCTATTGGTCCTAACAATCCTAACTATCTCTGTATTTTGCAGATACTTGCACTGATTTGGTGGCTATGGTAACTAAATCTTCGACTTCTAGAAGTAGAATAATTGAAATAATCATATCCGGAGCCACTTTGCAGACATTTCTTAGGAAATTTGCTTACCCCCTCTTGGTTAAGCATTTCAAAGCTTTATTGAATCACAATGGACGAGTGATTCGAAAGAAGTGCTTTCTAATCGAAGTGGATGCAGAAATACTTGATTTATATTACGATGATTTAGGTCACGATGGACGAGTGCTTCGAAAGAAATGCTGTCTAATGGAAGTCGATGCAGAAATACTTGATTTATATTATCAAAGGAGAGATACATTATAAGAGAGTCTCTATGCTCCCAGCAGAAAAATCAAGCCTAAGTCTTGAAGTACAATATTGGTTTGGTTGATTTAGAGGAGAGAGACTAGGCAGGTTCAACGAACTACTTTGCTTATAATGGAGTGATATATTCGGTGCTGGATGGTACGGATCCTCAAGTAATCGAAGCACTTTCATGACTAAAATCTAAACGACAACATTATTTTAAAGAAACTTCTAAATCAAACACCTTCTTTACAAGGAGAGCTAGAATAATTAGGAATGTAGGGAGGAACGTTTTGAATTGAGGAAAATGTCGATGAAATGTGTCTGCTGTTACATGCAAGATTGTGCGCAAGAACAGCTATGGGGACGAAAAATTTTTCTCTTTAATGTTTAAGCAATGAGGGCGGACATTGCCCAATAGAAGGAAACATACTTGACGCAATCGTATACTCTGCCCCACTACATGTTGGTCCCTCTGGATTTTGGTGCGAACTGAAAGATCTTAATATTTGCGATCCCCAAACGTCTTCTTATTCCCCTTTTCAAGTTTGCAAGACAATTCCGTCTGGATGGCCGAGCAGCAAGTAAGTGTTCGCGGCTTCAAATCTCAAGTGCGGTACAGTTTTCCTTAGCCGTATCTACAGTGAATGCTCAGTCGATAAAGGCTTTGTCTTTCTTCCCTTCTTTCTGACAATCATTGTGTTATACGAATAGAGGCATCCCCTGCGTGATTGCTCATATTGCCAAAAAAGACAATGCTGTGAACTGCTTGCCTACTCCCGAAAACTTCATTATAGTCTGTGTAACAAAACCTGGCATGAGTTTCCACTTGTTGTTAACGAACGAGCTATCATGAAGACACATGCAAACGGCATAATTAATTTTTGGATTAATACCACAAATATGAGAAAAAAATTATTTCAACTTGCAATTCTGGCAAAAAAATTTGTTATGAAAATTAAAGGTCAATAGTAAGCAAAATATATCAAAATGAAAAGCAATCAACCGCAGGAAGTTAAAAATAAAAAGCAAACCCGAAATGTAAGAGCCCAGAAATGTCAAAAACCACTCATGAGAAATCCCTCAATAGATAAAAAAATTTTTGTTTATTCGCATTTTACCGGTTTTTCTCAACTCATTTATCGTAATCAGCGATTAAACGCAAATATTAATTTGCAAAAATTTTTAAGAATTCTCAAAAAGGCACAAGCACAATACGCGCAGAATGGCCAAAGTAAGTTTATTTCTTGTTGTGTTTTTTTTTTTTTTTTTTTTTTTTTTTTTTTTTTTTTTTTTTTTTTTTTTTTTTTTTTTTTTTTTATTAACGGCACCCATCGTTAACCATTTTTGACATGCGGAAATGTAGTGTCATCGTCTTTCGCGGGATTTTTATATATGAAATTTATTTATATAGATTTTTTCAAATCTCAATAGAAAAGTTGTAGACGATTTTTGCAAATCTTTTTATGTAACTTGTTCGGCACCCAACCATCATTAAAATAATTGTTTTATATTTAATTACTCAAAAATCAAGTTTTAAGCAAAAATATTTTAATAATATATTTTTACCTTATGTTTTCATCATTATCATTATTTATCTCCTTATGG
The DNA here is from genome assembly GCA_000688735.1 of Glossina austeni. NCBI lineage: Eukaryota > Metazoa > Arthropoda > Insecta > Diptera > Glossinidae > Glossina > Glossina austeni. The sequence continues at coordinate 449,387 of KK502551.1, forward strand.
CTAGGAGTAAAAAGAAATAAAATAAATATATATATATATATATATATATATATAAAATAAAGAAATAACCAAAAATGTCATTTCTCTTATTAACAACTACTTTTTTCTCGTGATGTTTGCTTAAGGTGTTGATAACTTGACACTGTATTAGGTAAAAACATAAATACCAGGGCTTATGAAACCACTATTATCATCATCATCCTCAGCCACCATCTCCGCCATAAGACAAACAACAACTAAGATCGTTTATTATGATGACATTTTCCTGTATTACTGGTCAAACATATAAACAAAACATAAATACTGCAACACCATTACTGATGAGTGTTCATCACTTGCCAGTTTTTATTTTCATAGTTTTATGTGGTCTGCACCAACTACAAGAACAACAAATGTCATCTAATCTTGGGTTTCAAATCATGTTGTATATGATAGCTTTTATGCAAACATCTTTGTAGCGGTCTCTTTACCAATTAATCAGTGGTGAAGTCGGTCTCTCTGTTACATGATCAATACTTTCACTTACTGTTATTGGTTTTTGTTGGTTTTTGTTTCACTATTTTTACATCATTTACGTTTGGTTTAATTATCTTCACAACAATGTAAACTATTTTTCGTATTTGGCTTCTTCTACAAATCACATGACTATGAAAGTATATTAATTACGTGTCCCCGTTTGATGCATGAAAACTATCTTGACATTCTAATATAAAGATGAATAATGTCAGTCTATGCGACAGTGTATCTACTTGCCTCCAAAGATCCCATGAAGTTATAAAGAAATTGTTAATGCCAAAGGTGCAAGATTCCAATTTTTTTATATTGGCTTTCAAACTGACGATGATTTTTTAACTATTTTTGGCATTTCCTTCAGTTTAGCTGAAATGGCAAAAATTCACATTTTCGCCATATAACACATGAATCCTTCGCTTCTCTTTATCATTTTCACCAACAGATGTCACTGATCAAAACGCATGCGATCACCTATCATATAAAAATCGTTAAAAATCGAAATCACGATAAAATCGTAATTTTAGGGCAAATCCCGTTCCTATCCATGGGTTCGTAAGTAATCTGTCCACTTTGGAAATAGATAGGCTGCAGACATTGAATTTTTCTGAAGAGATTCTATGTGTTTTTTATTCCCTCAATTTCTCTCTTTCAACTGAAAGCATTTGACGAATTCATTAAATTAGTTCGCAAGCGTAGATGAAACACTAAATTAAAGTAAATTTTTCATAGTTTATAAGAAAATTTTCTTTATTTATATAATACGTCCTGCGCTCTTTGCAAAACGCCGTTTTAAGGAAAATGGCAAAAAGTTTTTCGTTTTTTCCAATACGCTTTAATGATAGCTTAATACTTAATGCAGCTGAAAAGCGGGCACATGGAGTCACCAAAGCTGAAAAGCATGTTAGTCGGATAAAGTTTCCAAATGCGTTCTCTTTTATACAATGGAAGTAACTTTTCCCTAAAAGTTTATAAGAAAGTTGGTGAATGCTTTCATATAAAAATTATCCCCGCAGGGATACCAATTGCTAAGCAATTCTTTAAATTAATACCTTTATATATATATATATATATATATATATATATATAAAACTTATATTTCCTATACATTCTATGAGAACATATGAAGATTTCTGTTAAATTAATATTTAGTGCAAACCAGAGAATACTTTCTATACTTTCTACTTGTTGTTGTACTGTATGTTTGTATGTAGTGATCATCTAGGATTCGTCTTATTTCTCAATTTAGTTTGTTGCGGCTAATTACAATAATTATTTAAGCAATTTAAGGCATTTATATTAATTAACTGAGACGAAAGGGGAATAAAAGCAAACATAAAATAAATAAAGTGATACCCTCTGCGTAATACATCGCATTTCTTTCATTTACTATGCTTTTCGTTTCATAAAATATTATAATTTTTTTTTTTACTTTTTTTTTTTTTTTAAATTGGTTAAATTTTTCACATTACAGATGCCTTCGAACAAATAAATGGTGAATGGTGAAAATAATAGAAATGTTTAATGAAATAAGACTAGATATCTAAGCACACAGCTTAAATTTATGATAAAATGTGAAAAGCAGTTTACCGAGCTTGATAAATATGTATATTAAAATTTATGAAACGTGTGAAATATAACCGGCACATCACATCATTCAGAAAACGCATTAGTCTGCAAACTAACTTTCAAAACCCATTGAAAATTATTGATCATTATGCTTATATAGCTCTTGTGAAAATGTTTGCAAGTTTTAAGGGAAATTGTTAGTAAAGATGCATCGCTTTATAAATATAAATTTAATTCCAGCTTCAAAATAGTTCATTGGACTGGGGAAAATCTTTTCTTTATTAAAAAAAACAATGTTGAAAGTCTCTAAATTGGTCTCAGACATGGCCGAGTTTCTTTTATTGTTTGGCGGCAGTGATTTACATCAAGGTCACTGAAAATCATGCAGGACACAGAGCATTAATTAAAATATTACTTTTTCGTAATGAAAGGAGAAAAAACACTTCAAGAAAATAATTGAGCAATTGAATGTATGAAAACTCAAGCATTGAATGAAAAATAATATGCTGGCCCATGGGGGGATCGAACCCGCGACCTTCGCGTTATTAGCACGACGCTCTAACCAACTGAGCTAATGGGCCTCATGTGCATTATGCTTTAAAATAGAATATAAGTCCAACAGAATGAAAAACAATCTTTTTATATATTTGTTTATAAGAAATGGCACGAAAAAAAAAAAAATTTCACGATTGTACTGATTACGGACACAAAAATTTTGAAAGAAACCGATTGGGGAAAATTTAAAACTAAATTTATTATTTAACATTGAACTGCCAAGTCATAGAAGTGATATCTGTAATTATATCCCTTAAGCCGTTTTCGTTATTCAAGCTGTTCAAAAAGTATGCTTTTGGTGAAGAAAATCAATTTAGTTAATGCTTGAATACAAAAGCAAGTAAAAAAGACTGGTAAAGAAAAATTTAACCATAAACTACTACAAAGTCCTATTCATCTTCGAAAAATTTATTCCCCCTCTGAGAGGACTACCTAATAAGTCAGAATAGATTACGAACTAAGATAAAAGAGAATGTCTTTAAAGCCGACATCGAATATCCAAGTCCACCAAGTCCACCAAGTCCACCAAGTCCAATTATATATATTAAAGTCTTATACTGATTTGGAATAAAAAGTTAATAAATAAATAAATTTGAATGAAAATTTCTTAGAAACCAGGAAAACATTATACAGTAAGGTAGAGCCAAATGCACTATTAATGAATGATCAGCTGGAAATCAGAATATAGTACACAATAGAACTCAGTATAAAATATCCAAGAGACATAGAGCGATGTTCGGTCGGAACGGTTTGATAGTTTAACAGAGTCGAGTAAGCGTAGAATCATTCAATTACAGTTACATGCTGAGTATCTTTTAAGCATATAATTGGGAATAAAGTAACCAGTAGATCTATTTAGATTCCCTAGTAAATGGGGATAGTGAAGATGGTTCACGCTGCGCTAGCATGCAGACCATGTTAGCGTAAATCAAATATACCAGAGGAGAGCGAGGACCTTTTTAAGTCGGTATGCCAGAATAGAGCCATTAATTGTTTTTCATTCTTGGAAATAATCAATAAAAGTTGTTTTACGCTGTAACTTTACCAGCAAATGGCAATGAATTCGTCTTCTTTGCTTTATGCTTCCTTGTTTGACCACTGATATAGTCAGAGAGCAGAATACCGCAGAATAGAACATAGCTTGACTCTGACATTGACTAGAAGTAGACTACTAGTAGAGCACATATTGAATCATAAAACGATGACTGATTTTTTCTGCTCGGGCAAATGCGTAGCGACTTTACCACTTCAAATTTACGATTTCTAAAGATTTCTTTGACAGTAGTAGCTTTCCTTAAACAACAAACGTCTTCTATATTTTAAATCAAGTATTTCTGAATCTATTTTCATAGGCAGATGTGAAAGTATTAGTGATAAATGAGTACATTGTGTTGCGCTCTTCTTATTCTGGGATGGTCAGTTTGTTTTGATTAGAAATATATACCATAATTGGACTATGAACCGATTTGATCTGGTCCGCCTGTGCCTCTACAACTCGAAATGCAAAGCAATACAAAGATGAGGTGAGGGAACAAACAAATGCTATTGTCTTTCAATGGGAGTAATAAGGACTCAGTTGAGTGTCATTGACAAGTATAATCGTCATTGAGAAATGGTACTATTTACTGTTATGATGGGTACACTTGTCGCACAATTCTATACTAATTTTAAGTGCATATTTTTTAAAGAGATCGGAACACTAAATTAAAATAATTTAAGGAAGAAAAATAAATATATTTCCCACTGAAAGGTCTAGTATGGCTTTTTAATTTTTCTTATCCCATTGGATTCATTTGGAAGGGATAAGGCCAAGAAATTTATGCAATTACTCAGTCCGGCAAGAGGCGTTTGAATTACATTTTTATGAAAAAGAAAGTCGATGTTATCATGAATAGTTAGTTGTGTTGTTAAGGAACCACAAGGAATTGACAATAAGATGAGAGGCTCGAGAGATCGACATTTTTGAGGTATGTCAATATTAGTATAACTAGTTACTGGCTGTTTTCCATAATTATATGCTAGAGGTGCAAATAATTAGTGAAAAATTAAAGCAAACTTAAAAGCGAATATGTTTTTATTAATGCAGACGGATAACTGCAGTAATCTGAAATTTTGTATGGGCCGTCATTAAAGAAAGTTATACTGACCAATTTATTAACAAAAAATATATCAAGAAAAAGAAAAAAAGAAAAATTAAAACCAAAAAAAGTGCTTGACGTGGTGATGTGCATAGAAAATTCGCTTTAAAAAAATAAAGCTTTTCACTTGTTTTAATTTGTATATCATTTCAAGGTCTGATCTGAGCTCTGATTAATTCCTTTCTTCATTTATTCACTTCATTTTTGTTTTTTTTTTTATGTGCAAAAAAAATTTCAATTATTCGTCTTTTGTTTACACTTAACATTGGCATTGTTTTGCACGGTAAACTGCAAAGTCACGTTTTTTTTTTTTTTTTAAACAGAGTTTGAATTTTAAATGCTGTTTATTGTCTAATGTTAGCAGATAAACACACCTACTTATGTATTTACCTAGGCATGCATAGATATTTTTAAGCATGAAACGACCAAACCAAAGGAAAACCTGTTGTTTTCTTGAAAGGCTTTCATCTAAATAAATATGCGTTATGGTCATAATGCTGTGAGGATATTTATAAGATAAACAAACACATATTTACACACACACACATGCATAAATATGTTTATAAGTAGAAAATGCAGAAATTGCATGTTTTTGGAAAACGTACCAACGAAAAGAAGTGAAATTGTTGTTCAATTAAATTAAACTTTAACACATGGTTGGATTAAACAAAACACATACATACATACATACTAATACCCATACTCATGCACATGAACATATTTTTTGTAAGTACGGTTAGTATTTGCTTATGTTTCTTTAATGCTTGGCATGGTTAAACAAATCTAAAGCCAAATCTCTTAACATTGTTGTTGTTGGTGTTGTTGGTGTTGCTGTTGCCGTTGTTTTTGTTTTGAAAATGCTTAAAGAAAAAGTTTATTGACTTAAAAATGTGCCCAAATACCGCCAGCATACGAGCACACCGGCACACCAGCACAACATCATCTTCACTGTCACTAGATAAGTATCAGTTTATTTTGCTATTAATTTTTGATGACAAGCGAACGTTAACATTTGGCCGACTAAACAGTTTTGCCAAACACCAGAAAACAATGTAACACCGCCATGGTCTTTGCAAAAGCAAATGTATGCGTTTGTGTGTGACAATATTTTGTTGGCTGAGTAAAGTGCATTTTATCGAAGAGTCAAAAATACAAAAAAAAAAAAAGAAAAGAAATGAAAACCGCTTACAAGATAATTTCACTGTGTCAGTGGGAAAGGTCAAAAATACCAAAAAAAAAGAAAAAAAAGTAATAATACATAAATAAATAAAGAAAATTCAAACGCATATATTCATTCATTCATTCATTCATACACACATACACTATCGTGAAATCAAATATCAAAATTTTAATTAAAATTGTCAGCAAAAGATATAACTGCGTGTTTACTAATGTTTTACGTTATTGTTCCTATTACTGTCATTGTCGTTGTTTTTGTCGATTATGTGTGAAAAAGCTAAGAAAACTTTCTTTGTTTTCGTGTTTCTTTTTTCCCCACATTTAAATTCAATGTGAATTTAAACAGATTTAACCTTTTTTTTCATTATGATTTTACCGATGAATATTATATAAAAAAAAAAAAAAAAAAAAAAAAAAAGAAAAAACATAAGAAAAAATTAAAACAAATAAATTTAAAATAAGTACTAAACAACACACAATTGCTTTAAAATGCGGAAAAAAATATACTTTATTGAATTGAAAGAAAACTTTAGCTTATACAAGTATATTGTTGCACTTCTCGTATCCGAAGAAATATTCGTTACCCTGTTCTTATAGGCGATGATCCTGATAGATGACCGTAATAAGCATTTCACCACATTCTGGGTTCTTTTCACTATTATAAATGTTACGAGAATGTTCGTGTCAACAGATCCCACTCGATTCCAAGGCGTCTCTGTTAAATTGGTCGATTCTCTGATCGATAGTTTGTGATAGTTCAAGCAGACCACTAAGCACATTATTCCACCGCAATTCTATGGGGAAACGCTAATAGGAGATTATATATTTTTTAAGTCTGCCCGAATGGCCGAATGGGCAAAAGGATCTCGACTGACAATTTAATGGTCGTGGGTTCAAATCTCAAGTGCGGTAGAGACTTAGATGCTATTGCTTTAAGATTTTAACCCTAGACTCTGTTTCTTTACCTAAATTAATTATAATTATGATAATATATGTATTAAGCCCTAACTAACTAACTAATTAAGCCCTATATGTATTAAGCCCTAACTAACTAACTAATTAAGCCCTAATACATATTAACCGATGACTCTGCCTACTAATACGCTGTCAGTGGACAAGTATTGGCTAGCGAAGCAGAATGGGCAGCCGCAGAAATACGGCCCAGCAGACAAAAATATAGTGCACGTGAACACGGGGCTAAAGTTTGTTTCCAAGCCTACAGTTTGCCGACATCCTTTTTAATAGCACTTTTTGCAATTACAAGCCCAGCTTTTCATACTCTAAAAATCTTAAATCCTACGACAAGTTACGTAACGATTTCACTTTATCAGGCTGTGGATGGCAATGCATACTTCTGACTGAGCATTTTTAAACCTATTCAGTAACATCCAATGATCATATTTAATTTCGCTAAAGCGAAAAACAACTATTCGCAACGAAAAAGGCGAGAAATATTCACAAGTTAGCTCAAATTTTTTCTTGACACTATATACCTTTTTAAATGACACAAATAGCTTCTTTCTTAGTAATATCAGAATTGTTCGAAAAACACGTTCTCTCCGGATCGTCTTCAATGGCGTTAATGTTTGGACAAAAGCACCTCGAAAATGGCGGCCTCTAGGTTGAACACAAGAAAACAAGATGGACGGATGGACAGACAAGCATCTGACTCTAATTCAGACTATCTGACTATCTGAATCGATCGGTATAATAAAAAGTATATCTATCTCAAGTCTTTCTGGATGTTGCATACATCCGCACAAACTGATTATACCGTTGTACCAGAAGTGTTGTAAGCTATAATTATTATATGCTTTTTTCCAATCTAGGTATGAAAATAAGTTTTAATTTATTATTAGATATGTTTTAATTTATTATTGTTCACACACGCTACCGCTACTTGTTTTGGGGAAACTTTATACAAAGGAGGAAGAAAAACTAGCTGCTCAGTTTAAGGTGAACCTTGAATACTCTCTACTTATTATAATTTAAACATATTTTAAATAACCAAATGTTAGATGATAATGGATTGAACCGATGTCGATATGACGAAAATAAAAATTTCAGACAAATTCTAGTAATTAGAGAAGTTTTTTTTTGGTTTTATTTTGGTTTTTAAGCTATCATGAAAATGTTTATAAATTATTACATTTACTTATAAATTTTATTATGAATTAATTAATGGACCATGCGTGTTAAAATTTTTTTCGTTTTTTAGCTTAATTCTTCATGTTTCAGTTACTAACCGTCAATCTCAAGGGTTGCAGGCAAATGAATTGAAATTTAAGTATACGCACTATGTGAGATCTCTTATGTATACACCCAACTCTTTTTCTACACGATAGCTGAGTTCCTTGAAAATTCGTGCAAAAAAAAATCGTGCATAAAAAATACATGATATGTATGGTAAATTTGCAAATATGTTCCACAACTTCAAAAAACATTGTGAGATGAAAAAAAATACCCTAAATATTTCCCCACACAATCGTGCAAAAAATGTACAATAAAATCCGTATTACATATTTATGAAACACTTTTTTTATAAAAACAAGTTTAAGTTAGCGAAAGGTAAAGTGAAAATTCAGTCCATAAGTACGTACAATATAGACAAATTGAAATCAGGAATAAAAAGCAATTTGCCAACGCTTGGTCGCTATTCGATAACAAGCGCGCACGTTTATCGCTGAACTGAATCAAAAATGCTATCGTCAGTAGGTAGGTATGTCAGGTATGTCCAGCCAAACCGTTGGATTTGATTTAAATAAAGAATTTCCTCCGTTATCAACGGCCGCTGTTAGTTTTATTATTATTGTAAAATCTGTTGGTAGCATTTTTTTTTTTTTTTTTTTTTTTTTTGCTTATATAATTTTTGACATCCAAGTTTTTTGGTGTAAGATGTTGTCAAAATTAAGAAGCAATTTTTTTCTGTATACCCGCTAGAACCCGCTAGAGATTCGTATAAAAAATATATCGGTGAATCGTGTTATTTTAAAATTGTGTAAAAACCGAGTTGAGTGTATTTCTCGATGCTAGTAATGCTTGAATTTTATTAATATTTTCTCATCGAATTGTTGATATAAAAAATGCTCTTTCAAAATTATTATTTATGATAAATTTTGTGTACTAAGAAGAAGGCAAAATAAATAAAAACATTTTATTTATGTAAACTAAGAGTTCCGAACGTACGGTTATTGCTGCTATTGTTTATCATGTCAACCATATATCAAGGGGTCAGCCAACCATAAAACTATTTGCATTCACACACATGCAAACACAGGCAAATAAGCACTTGTAGGTTAAAATAAAATCAAAATTTTTATATTTCCAGTTTTCTTGTTCAATGTTAGTTAACAGACAGAAGCCCAGAAAGACGGAGCTTACACTTATCATGAGTCGTACCGAATTTCGTGCACTCATTCCCACTTTTATGTGTAATGAAGATATCTATTTAATATTATATTAATATGTATATCGGTGTAAAAATTTAGGCCACGTTTTAGAACAGAATGGTTACGCATTAATTTTCTCACTTCTTCGGATCTTCGGTATGAAACTAATAACAGAAGATATTTTCGATAATTCTTTTTAAATTCGTAATTATCTCTCTATCCATTTGTGTGTTAATTTGCCTGTTTAAGGTAAAATTAAAAATTATTTATTAAATAAGAAAAATTAATAGAAATTTGTTCCAAAAATTTTCCAATCAATTACAGAAGTTAACTATAAAATTCCTTTCCGGGTCCGCGTTCGCCTAAGCTTTTCTCACTTCGATAATAATAAACGACAATAATTATACGATAATAATAAACGAATTGCCACCTAATTGGGAAAAAGATCTATAAGTCTGCATGCATTTCTCTTTATAGCTCTAGTAGAAATTCCGAAGGAACGGCATGTAGACAAACAGACAAAATAGTTTTGAAACATATACCTCTATATATAACTCGCTTAATTTGGGTATATTCCGTCGTGAAAAATACCAGATAAGAGTCTTGGGGTGTGATTTGAAATTGACTTTATCTTTGTTCCGATGTCCATGCTCACAATACATGCTCCAACAACTTTAGTGAACTATTAGGCGTAAAAATATGATTTCACTTATATATAAGAGAATGTGTAAGTGCCACAGTAGAGTATCGAGTAAAGCTCTGACTTTTCATTTGAAAGTAATACTTTTTAGCTATATATGCAACTGTATAAGTTACCACATTAGGGTGTATATAATACAGTTTCATGGATCGCTTCTAATTCATATTTTGCCTAAAAAACGAAAAAAGACTATTGTTCGACAACACATTGATAAGTCCTAACATTTTTTTGATAATACCTTCAAAATACTTATTTGGGCATTTAATATAGACTTTTTTTCAGTGAAAAACTGAACGTTACCTTAAATGGTTTAACTTTAGTGTAAGAGATTAAAATTGTGAAGATGAGCACAATTCGCCCGTAGTTTGATAATTAAAAAAAGGTTTGACAGAAATAACCGAGGAATTCTCGTTCCAATAGAAACTCGCTAAAAATTAAGTTTGAAAGTGAACTTAATTCACCCTTAAACACTTTTAGGAAAGCGAAAATGAGAAACCAAAATAAAATCAAGGAAAGTAATAAGTCAGGGCGTTGTCCGCTAAAAGTATTCAATTAAAAACATGCCACATATGTACACATAATAGTGCTCTTAAAGTTATGCCTACAAAAGTTTTCCACCACCTTATTGTGAAGGCAATTATAGACCGATATATTTGATTGTTATATAAAAAAAAAAAAAAGAACGAGGATAAAGGCGAAGCTTATTTAGTGGAAGAGAAACTAACGTAACTTATTGTCAAAGTAACGTAACATAATATATAACATAGCAGAGTTCAAATAAGAAAAAATTGTTATTTGTATGTAATGTTAAAATTTTCCCAAGAGTTAGTTAATCTATCAACGATCATTTTTGAACTGTCACTTAGTATAGCGATAGTGGAGATTTAAAGCCAAAGTTGCTCTCTTAGATAAGATTTTGATCGCTTTATTGTAATATTAAGGGGCAGACAGAAGGACAGATATTCGTAAACCTACGTCTATGTTAATTGTGCTGATTAACAACGTACAGGATTTGTAATAAAAGCAATGTTCGCAGCTAACGATACCACTGGGGCGAAATCAAAAATTATTATTACAGAGAAAAAGAAAACGAGACAGTAAGCTTTTGGAGATTTTCAAATCCTTTATCTTCCTTTTTAAAATCTTTGCTCAGCTTTAGCTACTGGTTTTGAATCGTTAAAAACGCGCTTATGAGATTTTGATTTGGCTTTGGAAGACCTTTTACCTGGCTTTGGAATACCTTTTACATACATATATAGCTTAAGGACCATTTTCTCATGGTGTTTAGCTTTTGAGACTTTTTCATACTCTTTCATACACTTGCTACGGTGCATGCCTGCAATCATGGTAAGTCAAAGGCTCTAATGCATTTTGCAGATGAGTAACGTTTGGCAATATTGCGTGGGCTCACTCATGTTACTACAAAAATGGCTGTCATCGATTGCAACACATCACAAGCATAAAAAGGTATATGAAAAACAACCTTAAAGTCCAAACTAAAACTGAACAATAAACTAGACAAAGTATTATTTTTTTTTTTTTTCTTTTGCTTTTGGTCTCGTAATGCAAACGAAACATAAAATTTTTAAAAGATGACTGATGCAAAGCGTTTAATGTGTGCAATATTTTGAAGCAGGAAATACTGCAGAAAAACGTTTTAAATGTACTTAAAAGTTGTGTGAGTGATTGAAAGAGGCCGCGCGGTTTTTTTTTTTTTTTTGATTTTTAATTTTTAAAAATTGTAAATATTATTTTAATAAATCGCCTAAGGTTGAAGTCATTGCACACACCTCGCTAAGGAAGTGAATAAAATTCAAGACAAACTTAAGAAATTATTAAACAGAAATACATCAAATTTTAATTATGTTTTCAATTTGTACCGCCTGTTATTTGATGACACCATAAAAGCTGAAGATTCACTCGCTGGTGTTTCCTAATAAAACCACTATTTATTTTTCGTAATAATGAATGAACAAGTTTTGACTTTTTTTTTTCAAAATTTTTCTGATTTGCTTTTTCTTTCGAAAAACTTGTTTAATCTTAACACCATTTATAAAATGCGTGTTTATATTTATACATATATATATATATATATATATGTTTATGTGTACATATTTACTTTGTTGATGCAATTTTCATAATTTCCTACAAAATTTTATTTTTGTATTTTTTTGCTGTTGTTTTTTTTTGAAAAACTTTTTATTTAACAATTATTTCAAATGACAGCTGAAGGGTGTTAAAGCGTAACGCAACACAATATAACCGCTGACTGTCTTAATGATAGCTTTACTTTAAGTAAGTTGCCGTTTATTTAGAACGCGTATGTTTATAGGTCGGTAAGTCGGCAATGATTTGAGTTCATTTGTCTGTTTCCATTAAAACATTAGCAATGTGTTGACCTTAACATATATTTACACCTATCCCAATTCAGAGGTATATTATCTTTCTCACGTCGTTCGTAATGGCTTGAATTAAAAATAAATTATATTCATAATCAGCTATAAAGTAGTACCGCTTGGGATTTTATTTGAACATAAATTTGATGATCTTTTGAATTTTCTACTTATTCCTCTGTACATACATTTTTCTATGCCTACATTCGTTTGACGTCTTGACTACTTGGCCTGCTTGTTTGTTCGTGCTTTAGTCTTCTTATTCGATAAATTAGTCCGCTCATCTGGTTTGACTGGAGTATCGTTAACTTCATGTCGGCTTATCAGCGTCTGTTCCTCTCTGTTGAGTCACGTTTCTGGCCGCCTTCACTTATCTGTTTTTTTGTTTCTCATTTTCCTATCATTATTACGTCCTATCAGTATTATCATTACCTGCGTACTTTTGCGTTTATCTAGTGTTCATTCCTCCGTCACTCCGTCTATCTGTATATGCATCTATCTGCGCATTCTTTGGCGTGCATCCGTATTCATCTGTTCACCACCTTTTTTTCTGCCCACTTCTCAATTCATCGGTTTCCCCTTCTGGCCCATTGGTCGATATTCACTCCTATTCTTTTCCATTTTTGCATTCGCCCCTATGTATACTTGTCGATTGTCGAGGATATTCATTCGTTCGCTCTTTCTTTTATTGGATCAAGTGTCCATTTGCCGCTCCGTCTTTCGGTTTACCTTTCAATTTTTGTCGATTTGCTTCTGTTAATTCGATCGTTTTTAATATCGTTCCTCTCGTTCGTTTGTTCACCTGTTCGTCCGTCTTTACATTTCGCCATCCTTCTGCTTTGCTTCTATGCCATTGTTCTTTTCTGTGCTTGTTACGAGCCCTTTTACTTATTTCCTCAGTTTGTCATTCTGTTCGTTTTTTTATAATTTCTTTCTTTTATTTGATCTCCCGCTTGTCTGTTCATAAGTCTGTCCATTTGCTTTCCTAGATGCCCGATAAATTATTCATTAGTGCTCATTCGTTTATCTCTTTCCTTTTCTATTTGTCTATTCGTCCGTGAATACGCACGTCCCTACGTTCATCGATATGCTTGCACGTCTGTGCGTCTATATATCGATGATTTGCTAATTTTTTTTGCATTTCTCTGTTTCCCAAGTCGCATGACCATAATTTTGGGGGCTTATCCTTCCATCCAAGTATCTATTTGAAAATCTCATGAATTACTGCAGCCGAGAACAAAATTTTACTGCATTCCATTCTATATATAAATTTAAAAATTATTTTGAAATAGTAATGGTACGCCCTGAAGCCCAGAAGTCCTAAACGATCTTCAAGAACGAACAAGCTGTGATAAGTACAGTAGACGTCCTTATAACACGCTTATATAACACAGATAGAAAATATGAATTGATAAATTTTTATACATTTCTCTTCCTCTCTCTCTCTCTCTTTCTCCCTTATGCGAAAAACGAAAATTTTTAATCTACGGCCATATATATCTTGTTGTTATGTATCGTCTTAAGTCTGATTATTGAAGAAGATTTTTCTAAATACAACAAGGAAGATAATCCCTTTGGGCTGTTCATGGATTCATGTATTCGTATAAGCTAAGGGATTCGTGTAATAGGGATTTGTCACGTAATCGGGCGGGCCCGATCCAGTCAAAAGCGATCTTAATCGGAACAATTGTTTGGTATACAAATTTCGTTCCCATTAGAATGCCGTTTTTTTACTTTTTACGCTACACTTGCCAAGGAAAGGAAATCATCTTTAACTAAAAAGGCTTTAATTTTATTTTTTTTTAGAAAAAAAAAAAAAACGCTTTTCCTAATATTTAACACAATATATAATATATTCAAATACATAATATACACAAAAATAATTAACTTTCCTCATATAATAGCATACGAAAATTGCTAAAAAAAGCCTATCAAGTATTTATTTTATTTATTTTTTTTATTTCGTTTTGTATTTAATTAGATGAAACTTTTGCAAGCTATTAATTAAAAATAATATTCTTTACCTTATCAAATTCAGGTAAGCAAGGGATATAAAAAGTCTTTTGTGAATAGCATACGTTATGTTTCTAATGTGCCAGACGTAGCCAATCGGACTTTTCATACATGCATAATTAGGGTGTTGGTTACGCTGGCGGAACGTTTATGACAAGGTGAAGATTTTAGTGCATGAGGAGCACTCTTAAGATATAATAATAAAATTTATTAAAGATTATAATGAAAGTGATGTTAACTTAACTCAAAGCAAATTGTTTCAATTATATGCTAAAATTAATATTAGAAAATTTTTAGAGCATTAAAACAATACTTTTTTTTTTTGTTTCATGACTTAAATTTAAAAAATTTCTGCAAATTTAAATTTTTTTTATTTTGAATTTAATTGAGTTCAACTACCGGTATTTTTCTTTATTCTCTTGCTCCAACTGATCCAATATCAATTTTGAACTGTTCTTCATTTCGTTTTTATTTTTTTTTTTTTTATTTTCAAATTTTAGTAAACTAAACCACTCTCACATAATATTACTCTAGATAGAGTTGTTAAAATATACTCAAATCCAACAAAACATTCAAATAAAAAAAAAAGAAAAAAAAAGGACAGACAGTTAGTTTAGCTAATTTATAATGAAGAGAAATGTATGTATGTGTGCCTGTGTTTACGTGTGTGTGTTCATACATAATAGAACTCAATTCAAATAAACTTGAAGAGTTAATAACTGAAAGTCACGTGATGGCCATTGCAAGTGGTAGCAGGTAATGATGTTTCATTAACGTGAAATAGAAAAGAAGTTTCAGTTTTGGTCGAAACTTTTGATAACTACCATTAATACAATTGATATCCTCACAAAATACACACATTATCGTATATTATATAAGATAAGAAAATAAAAGATCGGCGGCAAAGAATCTGTTAAGGGATAGGTATTGAAAAAGTCTTCAAGTGATCGCCACTAGCAGGATGAGATTACTCTCTCGATTACGCTCTCTGAACTTGTATCAATTAACTTATGGTTCGAAAAAAATGCTTGCTTTGACAATCTCGTGCCTGTGCCCCCTTTTTTTCTTTGAACAATTCAAATTAGAGCAACATAAGCTGTCAAACTTTTTTATATAACAATAGAAGAGCAGAAAAAGATGGGAGCACGCAGTGATGGAAGTATATGACATTGGTCGCCAAATAATGTATAAAAGTATACGCTATACTTCGTACATTTCCGATACATTCAACATAACGATTAGTGGGAATGTTTGCCGTTAAAATATAAATCAAATCATTTTTTAAGCGCAATAAACTAAATGTCGTCTTACGGGAAAGCTAATCAGTCATATTCTATCAAAAGCGTAACGGAAATCACTTGTCGATATTGTTGCTGGAAAAAAAAAGAAAATAGTTTTTTAATTAGTTTACTTCCGGCCGTTAATCCGGGCTTTTAATGTTATCTACACGAACAGGGTTAGCAGGTTTTGAATAACTAAAACCCACTGCTAATTTCGGTAGCGGATAGGCCCACCTTTGTTGCACCGATCAATTCAGAGTCAATATTTTAATCGATGTTAGTTTGTCTGTCCATATGTCCGTCGAAATTTTAAAGCTATCTTGGTTCATTTGGTTCACCAACTCACTGTGCTCCTCTGAATAATAGTGAGAATATGCCCTAAGTTCTTTGCATTCGAAACGATTTCATTGACGAAATCGTGACAAATGATAAAGAAAAGTCCCTCATAATAATAGTTGATTAGTTGTACAAAATTTGCCGGATGTTTACGAAGTAGTGCAAGGCTTGAATGTACTTGACACTCAAGATCTTCGTTGCAGAAAGCGATAGCTTGAGAAGCTCATTATCGAAACCTTAGGAGTCAATTCAAGAATCTTAATATATCTAATGAATGAGGAACTCATTCTCTTCGCTCTTATAAAGAAGATTATGGACAATTTCAATATATACGTTATATATGGTTCCGTGAAACTTCGAAGCCGTAGTTGTCATTACGTAGAAAATGTGTACGCTTAACCTAAATTATGGAAGAAGGTTAAAAAATAGAAAATCAGATCGTTCTAAAGAAAGTTTTATTAGAAAGGTGGTGATGTTTGACTTAAGAATGAAATTAAAGTTAAACCGTTTTTGAAACTCATATAAAATTTGAGAATACCTTGAGAAACTCCTTTTGTTTTTCGAAAACGTTTACATACATTACATACATATTATGTTAACATACGATTTCTATCATCGCATGGTTGTCGTTCGTAAAAGTCCTTCGAAATCTCTTTTATTCCAATTCGAACAAAATTAGCAAAGCGAAGAATAGTATTGTCGCTTATGGAGACAAAATTGAAAAATTTTTCGATATGGAATCATGTTGGCCTTTTGGAAAACCATCGAGCAGACCTCAAAGTCAAATTCATGCCTCCGGCACGTTTAGTTACGGACGGCACAATGGAGAAGATTGACCTTTAAATATATGCTACAAAAAGAAGAAATTATAATAAAAGAGAAGATAGAATTTAGACGAAGAATTTGGTCGACTGTGCTCTCTCCTCCACTTCTTTACAATCAATCGAAAACATTTGCAAAAATTCTCATATTATTGCGACACACCATTGGATTTTTATTTCTGCTCTTCCAATTTACCGTTTTGGACAAAATCTTGTGCTTGGATGTATATTGTGTGAAATCAAAACTTTCCCAATATTCGAAGACTCATCAGGGCATTCAACTCTATGTATATTTTGAAAGCGACTGGAAAAAATAACATCAACAAAACAATCTATATAGTGTATTAAAAAAAAAAAAAAAAAAAAAAAAAAACCGATTGCCTTAGTACTTTGCCTTGGTACTGTTCATCCCACTTTTAGTTCCCGAATTCATTTCGTTGGCCGAAATAAATTATAATAATAACATAAGAATTTCTAAATAAATTATTTAACACGTATATGCATATACTCCACTTAGGCTATGTATATAGGAAAACCTTTATCAAATATAAAATGATAGGTAAACTTTTTGCAATTTTCAGGCCTTAAATCAATGAGTGATTAAAAAAAAGGGAATATTTGTTGAATGGTGCCTATATGAGCATATTGTGTACATATTATATAAACAGAGTTGGCATACTTTAAACCATTCCGATGCTTGTTGCAAGACTTTGTAAACATTTCGTGAACTTATTTCGACACACCTGAGAGTAAAAAAAAAAAACAATTAAATGAGCGAGTCTGAGTTAGCACTTTTTAGCATTGATGTTGTTGAGGAGATCTTAAGAAGGCAAAATTTCTAATGACAATGTTAGCAAATCGACCCTGAAATTGTGGTATGCTTATGTTCTTATGTTCTTTCTTCAATTCCAAACAATTTATAAATAAAAAAAATATACATTCGCTAGTTCATAAAAGAAAAAGTTCGTTCGACTCTACTTCTATGCTATGCAAACTTTTTATACCTTCTGGCTCAACTCAATACATTATCGTTGAGAATATTCATTAATTTGTTAAATAGTAAAGCTAGAGAGACGTTAAGACGATTTTTGAAAGTAGTTTTTTCAAAACAATTTTTTTTTTTTTTTTTTTTTTTTTTTTTTTTTTAATATTTACAACTTTTCTAGAATACCTTGGCATTATTATGTGTAAAATTTATAGAATTGATTGGTGATAGACACGTAATCGCAAATGTATGATGGTTTTTTTTTTTTTTTTTTTTTTTTTATAGAAGTAATAGGAACACCCACCCACTAACAGTCAAAAGCAGCCTGTGCTTTTGCTTAACTGTTTTTTTTTTTGACTTGTTTTACCCAAAAAAGGGAATTTCAAATAAATATCAAAATTTAACTTTCAAGGTTGCTTGGATTTCATTTCGATTTTCTAATTTGAAATCATTTCATCACTTAAGGTAAAATGACACAACCATCCACATTTTACAGGTTATAAGCGACATGAACAATGCTATTGAAAACAATATTTATGTAAAGAGTTTATTATAAAGGCTGGTGCATACATAATGACTTTTGATAATCAAATTTGGGTTACTCATGAAACTGATTATTAAATAGTCACAGTAGCAGATATAGGCCGCCTGTCGTGCATTTTATCTACTTACTTAAAACAATAATAATACTGAAAAAAACGAATACCTAAGAGCCTATGATAATATATTCTAACCTACATTCAAAAATATTATCTGTCAAAAATGTATCAGGAATCATAAAAACGAAGCGATTATGATGCTCTAAAGAATGAATCCAAATCGAAAGGAAGCCAATAGCAAGGTTTACATGAAAGTCTCAGCTAAGTCTCATGTGCTTATGCTCTCCCTAAGCCCCTTGCAACAACCTAAATAAAGTGAGTTTTGATCATTTTTTTTCCGATAAATGGAAGGATAATCGAATAATACTATTTGAGGAGAGAGTTAAAAAGCAAAAAAAATTATTTCTGAGAACGAGAGCCAATCCCGCATGGCATTGGCAATTTATAGAACTGACCGTACGTACTATAACTGGTAGAAATTTCAACAAAGAAATAAAAAAAAAAAAAAGAAAAACGTTTAATTTACATTCCTGGGTACGAGAAATATTGATTTTTAAGTGATTGTTAGTGTTTGGCTAAAAATGTAAAAGTAGAGAATCTGCATGAATAGCTGAGTAGGTTAGAATCGCGACTACCAAGTTGGTGGTCGCGGGTTCAAATCTAACTAATAGCAAATATGGTCAATCGGTCGAGGCATAACATTTATTTATCGGGCGCACATCCACTATCCCTCGATCACTCTCCTGTCTCTTTCTCTTTCATCACTTTTTTCAAACAATCACAGTGTCGCACGTATAGAGTAAGTAAGTACTCATCCTATGAGTTTAAAAAAAATTTTTTTTCAAAAATACTATAAAAAATTCAAAAGAACAAAAAATGACCTCTGTTGCGTCCCTCTTTCAAAAATTGACCAAAGGCACTTTGTCTTGTTATATCAGCCGTGTTTGCCATTTAAAAAAAAACTTGATTTTTTAATAAATTTACAGTGCTCTTAGCCCTTAAGTAAGTTTGCTGAATACACAATTCCCGCTACTTTTTGTCATGGTTAGTAAAAGATTAATATTTTTAAGGACATGACCTTCAAGAAAATTTGTGTTTATAAAAATTTGAAGTCTCACATTAGTACAAGAAAGTAGCTTGTGGATCATGTCATAAGTACTTTCTCACATGCTCACCACAAATTGCAATTGTTTCAAAAGTAGTAACAGAATTAATATACTGTTCAGCTGCAAAAGTATATTGTAGTGTGATCGCATATCGACATATGCATCCACTTTGAAGTGCAGACAGAATTACGCTGAATCTGCATAATTCTGTTGGAAAAATAAAATAATAATTTTGTCGCACTTCAACTGACTGGGTATTGCATTACGAAATGCAATACGATGCCAGGCGCCCTAATTAATTAATTAGTGCTTACGATAGCATTTAAGACACCTGTAAATTTTAGTATAAATAGAGAATAGGAAATTGAATAAAGTTAATTGTTATCACCAAACAATTCAAAGCGTATTAATTCGCTAGATGTTAACAGGCGTTCAGCCCGCCTCAGATTGACATTATATAGGGACTGCTTCATGCCGATCCAATTGGCAATTCACGAAGCAGAGGGACTTGGCGCATTGAAGCCGAGCAGTTAGAGTCACACACAAGCATTACACGTTACGTTGCTCTATACAAGAACACTGGGTAGCAATCCTCGCAAACAAAATATTGCACCAAATATTCTTATATAACAATATATTTGCTTAAATTGGGTATAAATAAATTAATATATTTTTCCAATGATTATTTTTATTTTTTTTTCTTTTCTTACAGATATCTAAACTCAAAAATATTGAGCTAATCAATAATACCAAAAATCAACAACAGACAGTAACAATAACGACGAACAACAATGCAATGCAAAATGTCACGACGCTAATTACTCCCAATTCCAACAATCATAATCTAACAGCAATAACGAGAGCGCCAACGGCAACAACAGCCGCAGCAGCAGCAACAATAACAACAACAACAACAACAACAACAACAATAAATCCTTTGCAACAACATTTGACAGCATTAGAAATACCCGAAGATCATAATGGTGATGAAGAGTCTGACAAATGCAATAATAATCACTATAGAAATTTACTAACAACAAATGATGCGGGAACAACAACAACAACTGCAACAACATCAACAGCAAATATAGTAACTATGACATCGAGCTACGATCAGGAAGCATATGAAGAACAAAATCTTAGACAAGAGTTAAGGCAACATTTTCCAAATAAATCAAATGATAAAAATCATCATCAGCAACAACACAATCATAGTTCAGATTCGGATTCGGCTTTATCGTCAGCACCGCCATCCATAAGCCCTCAGCCGCCGGCAAATGGTGTGGAACCAACAGATATATGGCAAACGGTAAGATTGCTTTTGCGTGTCTAATGAAAAAATTTTACGAACAAAAGACTTAAGAGCCAAACTTGAAATGCAGAAAAGTAAAGCAATTTCATTGAATTGCAACACTAGTTGCTTCTGTTTGCAGTTAAACGATAATTACGAGCATTTTTTTCTTCTTTTCGATTTTCTAACAAAATATTTTCTTTTGTTTTAAACTCATTTGTGTTTTATGTTTTCCCTTTTACGTATTCCGTTACGGGTTTTACGTTTATTGTTTTTTTTTTTTTTTTTTTTTCAAATTAATTCTCTCTGCAAAGATTTCAGATGAATTGATGAAACGATTCCTATAAAATAGTAAAAAAATTCAATCTGAAGGCTTGCAAGTTCCGTTGTCGTGATGGGTTCTTTAAAGTGAATGCTTGCAGGAGAACCGCTAAATAATCTCCCAATGTTATTATTCAAGACGTGTTCTAAAGAATTATACCTAAAATACGTATTCGTTACCTTATCTTCTATATATAGAATGCGTGCCTGTTTATCTGCTCATCTGCTCCGCCGTTATTTTCTCCTTTTATTTTTTAATTTATTTTTTCGATGACCAATGTCAGTGACTGTTTGATAGCGCATGATTTCGCCTATTTGTTCCCCCTTTTGTGCGTTCCGTTTCTTGATATGTTCATACCTCTGTCCCTCCTTCATTTCCTTTTTGATACAATATATAGGAAATCTAGGAAATAAGTCCCGGAAAGTCTATGTTTGCAGACCTAATTGGTTTACCTCCATTCGTTTGGCTGCCCCCTTATCTCTTCGTAGATAAGTTCGTCTCTCCGATCATCGCCATTTTAAACCATTGAAATCGACAGTGGTTCGTACTTCTTTCTCTCCCTAACCGTCTCCCTGTTCCTTCGTTTTTCTGCCTCCTGTGCTGTCAGCTCCTTTTTTAAAAAGTACAGCAGCAAAAATTTTGTACTTTATTATGGAAGGCACGTAGTACTTACATCGGTACCAAAACTCCGCTGAGAGCCGCGTCCTTTTGGTCCTTTACTGTGCCGTTAGTAGCAAATATTCAAGGATTTAGTACAAGTACGTAACATAAACCGTAATAATAATTAAATTAAAAACTTCTCCAATGTTAGCAAACGAATAAGCTAAATAAACGCCCAAGAGTAGATAGAAAAGCGCTTCAGCTTTAGGGACGCAAACTTAAAAACTTTCCATAATGACTGCATCAAAAAAAAAATCTTCAGTGTTTCAATGCTTTAAAGCAGAACTGCTTTTGCAATGCTTTAGAAAATCTGAAATATTGTTCATAAGTTACAAACCCTTTCCATAAATTGAAGTAGTTGCAGCCGCTGTAGATGACAATTTTTGAAAGTTTTTAGAAAATTATTTTTATGACAAAACATAAAAATCGTTCTGCGAACTTTTCAAACTTTCCATGCAATTGTTAAAAAAAAAAAAAAAAAAAAAAAACTAACTTTTGTTCTTTAAAATTCACGCATACACAAACTTCGGAGACTATTCTTATATAGACTACGGACGCAATTGTCTGGGTCACAGAAATGCCAAAGCAGTTTTCTTTTTAATATGATAAAAAAAAAAAAAAAAAAAAAAAAAAAAAAAAAAAAAAAAAAAAAAAAAAACTTGAAAATGTGAATCACACAAAACAGAATAAATTTCGTACGGCTTAAGCCGAAACTTTTAATACCCAACGTTTGCCCATATGCAGTGTAGAAAATATTTCTTTAAATAATTTGGTGGAAAATAAATGAAATTTTCTTATATAACACATATAAAGCGCGCCAAATTTAACCCAGAATACTATGCTTAGTATACCATAGTAGAGATAGACAGAAGACAAATAGAGAGAAGACAAATAAATAAGTTACCGGAACAAGGAAAAAAGGAATTTTCGTAATTGGTTTCCTCTTAAACGAAACAGACGAATTTAGCCCAAGTTCGATGCGTTACTCAGTGGTTGCAATCGTTTCGCGATTTGGGCAGGTAGGCAACAGGTGACAGTGGCGAATGCTTTAGTTCTGTCACCTTTTCAGATTGTAAATATATAGTTGTTGGTATATGGTCTACTTGCAGGCATTAAAAATTATTATTTAGCGGGAATATTAACCGTCTCTTATGAACTATCAAACATTTTGTGCCCTAAGAGATAAGCAGCAATTTGAACTGAACTTTTCTTTATGTGGTCCCGATATTGTAACAAATTTGAGATCTTTATATGTTCTTTTTGGTGATAGTAGGCGTTAAGACGGATTATATTTATTTTGATATTTAATTATTAATCGGAAAGTTTTGGATTAAATTTCCCCTTGTAGCTTAATAGTTTTGCAATTCCGAGAGCTTTAACACATGATTGACGGACAGATGAATACTGTCAAGTCATCCTACAATGTTAGATTCATTGGAAGTACGTATTTGCCCATTAAGGCTTCTAATACAACTTTTACAACTACTGCTGTTGCACATAAGAGCAAACACCAAACGAAATGTGAAATCTATTATACTCGTATCCTGCGACGGTGGGTAGCCATCCATTCGATTACCTAAACTGATAAAAATTCTTGTCTTAGTTACCAATACCTTTAATGTTTTGTGGTCATAAAACAAGATTTAAAATCCTATTCATACCTTTGTTGTTGGTGCTGCTGTTGCTGGTGCTGCTGCTGCTGCTGCTGCTATTGCATTAGCATGCGGTTATATACGATTATATTCTTTCGTTTGTAGGCTGTTAACTTGTGTTATGGGTGCACTGAAACCATTACAATGCTAAGCAAAGTGTTTGCTTAGTGACGGTTATTATTGCTGTTATTGTTGTTACTATTTTCCGCGCAATCTAAATCCTTTTTGTTGTTATTATTGTTGTTGTTTTTTCTGTAACTTGGTCGAAGAGACATTTTTATGACCGCCGACAAAGCGCTTAAAAAGCCATCATAATATTTTAGACTTAGTCAAGAATGTTAGTTTAGTGGGGAGTGTGTGTCTGCTTAAAGTTAATGGCAAGTTTTATGGCCACCTTAAACCGAATGCATTAATGAACCGAACAAATAAACCTCAAACTCATACATAAACTATTAAATTAAGTAAGAAAAACTATTAATTAGTAATGGAAACGGCAACGGTAATAACAAACACTACGTAATTATCTTAATGAAATTCTTAAAATCATTCGTAAATTTCTTCCTTTTTTTTATTATTCTTATACTGATAGTCTTTGTTATTGTTATCCTCTTATAGATACGCTCCTATAACAATGATATCGAAAAATTACAAAAGGATTTGGAGATTATGCAAAAGCAAAATGAGTGCCTAAGGCGGGAGTTAAGTGTGGCCAAAGACCAAATTGTTGATATGGAAAAAACAACACTGGAAGTAAGTAATATTTAATACATAACATAAAAGTTAATAAAAAAATAAAAAGCCATTAAATAAATTTATGTAACGAAGAGATGAATGCCTGAGAAAATAGAGTAAAATATAAAACGAATAAGAAGAAGAATATTCGCTTTAAAACCATAATGCCTTACGTTAGATTGTCGAGTTCATATTACATCGGTGTGATGCCGACGTCATGTTTGAATGCCTCACTTGCTAAATCGTTTAACTCGGTAGAACTGAAAGTAGAGAAAAATGATAAAAACAGTTTGCTTACATTTTTCTCGATCGTGCCTTTAGTTGTGATAGAAAACAACTTTCGCATATATGTTTAATTTTTAATTGCTTTGTGAAATGGTGTTTTGACTACATTTTTATTACGATTTGCATTAGAGGATGAATTGCTTTCTGTGAACAATCAATGAGTAATTTTTTTTTTTTTTGACTCGTACAGTTATGAATCAATCAAGTGCTTTGACATTAAAATTTAAAAAGTTCAGAAAACGAAGTTCATAGGTTTGACAAGTGAAGTATTCATAGGTTGTAAGTTGCAATCGGTTTGTCTCTTATGAGCCCAGCCAGAATCCAGCCCATTCTCCAACTTGACATGCAACTATTACTTAAGAGTTTCCTTCACTATGCTAAAAGTTTTTTGATAATAGATGGCCGATAGGCAGATGGACAGACGCTTGAACAGTCCTTAACATACAGTCCTCGACATGCAACTACTACTTAAGAGTTTCCTTCACTGTGCTAAAAGTTTTTTGATAACAGATGGCCGATACGCAGGTGGACAGACGCTTGAACAGTCCTTAACATACAGTCCTCGGCATGCAACTACTACTTAAGAGTTTCCTTCACTGTGCTAAAAGTTTTTTGATAACAGATGGCGGACACGCAGGTGGACAGAGTCGAGGCCTAAATACTCTGATAAAAACTATATATACTTTTTACGATCTCTTATTCATATTTCTGTTACAAAGGCAAAGCCTTCGGTTCAAACTGTAACGAGGGGAAATTTCGTATATTAAGTACACAAACAAGTTTTTTTGTGTTTTTTATTGAAATTGAAAGTACATTGAAAAAAAAAAAAAAACGCGAAACTATTCAAAATATTGTCTATCACTAGTCATTTTTTTTTACTACTTAAATAGGGAGCTAAAAGCTCAAATGGCCTTTCAAGGCTACTGACGAAAGGACCCACCTTTTTGCTTTTTGTTATCGTCATAGTCGAGTAGGTGTTCGCATGGAAAGCAGAAACACAGTTTCACACATGAACAATATATGTCCGGTGAAGAGCGGCAGTGGTGACTTCAGTGCGGCTAAGCTTTCCTCGTCGTTTTTCGGTGCAATTGTATTGCTTGACAATCACTTCGTTGGATTAAAGCAACTCATAGGCTGATTACCGTAAACGGTGTAGATTCTTTATCACCTACCACCAATCAGTCGTACCATCCTTTGAATTAAAAAATAACGGATAAAATTTATGCAAATAAGCATTTTTGACAAGGATTTCGACTTCACTTCACTCACTCCCGACGAGTATGTTACGCAGACCACAGCAAACTGAAACTAAACTTGCATGTAAGGATTACGCTCAGTGGTGTTGTGCTAATTTTTTTTTTAACGGAACGCTAATTTTTTTTTTACCTGCATTAGCCGCAGGTCCATTTGGGTATGGCAATAAACTATACCAGGGTTGAATAACGTACGGTCCGCTTGCATTAAAATTTATGTATGAAATTTTTACTTTTTTAAAATTTTATATTTTTTTCTTCTAATGGTTTTTAAAAATTCTCGTTATCAGAAATCATTTTTAGTTCCGGAACGCGTTACTGTCCAAAAAGGAAGTACCCGAACGACGTTTCGAAGCGTTCCGGCTCGACAACACCACAGATTACGCTTTAAGATGAAAGTGATTATGTTATCGTTCGATGCGATTTGTTGCTTATGAAGCAACATTTCTGTTGTAAATCTTTGAAAATTTACTTACAGGGAATTGAACTGAACGGGAAAGGAAAACGGATAAAACCATTTTTCAGTTTACCTATTAATTCTCAAATTCATTTTCTGGAATTGCTTGAAAACACATATCTTCGGCAACGAAAATTTTTTATTCAACGAAAATGTCTTGCCACCCATTGTTAATCTTGAGAATACATGGGTACTCACACTATAAGAGCGGTAGACACTTTAGCTTCGTTACTGAAGTGGCTTTCCTATGAACTTTGATAAGAAAAATTATACTTGTCTTCCCGATAGTTTTCACGAATTTGCTAGTTGTCCACTTTGTCGAAAAGCCGTCGTATTGATGCAGTCAGAACAGCATTCAATCAATTTTGACCTCTAAAGGCTTAATTTTAGGGAAACTAAAAGAGTTTCCAAAGCTTCGCACATGAACTTTTATTTTTAAAATTAATTTATTCTAAATGCAGAAGTAATTCAAGAAAATATTTTATTGGTTATGGGCGAGTCAGTAGGTTTTCTTTTTCTTTTTTTTTTTTACATAGCAAAGATCTGATCGATTAATCGATCCATTAATATACATTTTTTTCGAAGTTTTGCTATTCTAGCAGACTACTTCCCCATTAGCCAGCAAATTTTGAACAAGCATTGAAATAGAAATCAACTAAAATTTTTATATATTTTTTTAGACTAAAAATAATTATAATTTACAACATTTAACGGAACGTATTAAATTTTTGGAAGAACGAGAACATCAACTACAAGCCGAATGCAATGATCTACGGGAACAAAACGAATTATTGGAGTTTCGTATACTCGAACTGGAAGAGGCGAACGATAAGGTGAGTCTGTCTTCTGAATTCATGTAACAAATACGCATATTTTCATGGTAAGCCCAGAAGTGTGCTATAGAATTTTCATTTTAAATAAAGCTTTTATTTAAAGTTTAGTGTTAAGATTTTAATGTTCACACAGCTTAATAATATAAAAGTTCTTTTTACATACGTAAAGAATGAAATCAAAAACTTTTGG
The DNA here is from genome assembly GCA_000688735.1 of Glossina austeni. Taxonomy (NCBI): domain Eukaryota; kingdom Metazoa; phylum Arthropoda; class Insecta; order Diptera; family Glossinidae; genus Glossina; species Glossina austeni. The sequence continues at coordinate 476,635 of KK502551.1, forward strand.
CGTAATAAGGCGTTTTTTCAACTCTTAAACTCTAAAACAAGCCGGTAAAATTATTTCAAAAAATGTTAAGTTCTAAGTTGAGAGAATAGAAATATGTTTCAATTCAATGGCATTTTTTGTGTTAATTATAATAATAAATGGCAATAATACTTGACATCTATTGTAATTTATTTTTCAATAGCCTGTCAATATGTATGTATATGTGTTTTGCTTTGTTTTCCTTTTGTTTTTTTTGTTTGTATCTAAAAACAAATTGAAAATTTCCTCTTATACCAAACTTACGTTCACCGTTTCTTAAACGATTCTGTTGTCTTGCAATTATAAATTGGTTCCCATTCTTTTCCCTTTTGAGTTACGTGCAAGTTGCATGCACTGAGTCACTCATTCACCCATTAGTTTGTTAACATGAAATAAGTGTAGAATTTATATCTTAAGGAGCGTAAAACATTTTCAAATTCCTATTCCCAACACAAATATTTGCGTATATGTGCGTGTATGTTATTTAAAAAAATGGAACAAACAATTTGAAATACCAGAGGGGATATGAATTCTCAAATTATTTACAAGAGGCCGCTTAGAGCTCTGAAAGTGTTGGGATGGTTGAAATCGCTAGTTTTGTTTTGGTGCCACACCTAGCTATGTCATCCTTTCGCATCTAGAGTGGGTTAAGTTCATAACCAACAGGGTAGGGTTTAGGTACGAATTCAAAGTCCGCTGATGCAATTTCGCCAAAGCCAATCGTTTCGAAGGCAAGAGAGATGGAAATGGCGATTGCCTATTCCGCTCCTTTTCCGCTCGAGCTACCGAAATGTTAACATCGTAAGCATCTCTTAATTTTTCTTAATCCTTGTAAGCATAGGATTTGTTAGGGGCTGCGTCGGTGGTGGCCATTAAACGAAAGAAGTCTGATTAGACAAACATATTGAGCCTTATATTCTCTTTATCCTCATTCAAGAAGCTGATTAGGTTGAAAAATTACGTGGTTATTATTTTTCTCTGAAGAGAAACGAATAGTTCTTGATGGTAAGACTTGCGTTAGGAACCATAAGCCTTGAAACTTATCGAACGTTTATTCGCAACCGGAAATAGTTTGCGTATTCACAATGCATTGAAAATATCAAACAATTTTAATGCCTAAAAAGAAGTGATAGGTATTTTGTAAGATAAATGCATCTGCGATCTGCGAAGGAAAATCTCTATATAATTATGTTTATCGATCCGATTGGCGTATTTGATTCTACAAATTCTTTCGGAGTTAACAAAAGCGTGAAACTTAGGTATCAAGCGTCTGACGTTTCTTATATAAAAATCTTTGAATCATTAATTGAACCGAATAAATAAATTGTTAGACTAAAGCAAGATTACTACTAACAACTCAGACTATCGGTTGTTTGTAGTTACATCATTACAAATTTTATCAAAAACAAAAAAGGAAAGAACCATATTTTCCATGTTACCGTAATGCGATTGCTTCGTGAAAAGCCTTTTGAATCCAAATATTGAATATCATAATCTTCATAAAAAGATTTCATCTTTCTAAAGCTTTATAATTTATATATGCTAAGCACTTTGGCGTATATTATGTCGCTGCAATACCGACATATTTGTTATTGAATCCACGTAAATTCTTCTTAGAAAGTTCAGTCAATATTCGATATAAATTCATTTAAAATAAAAAGCTGATCAAAGCTTCGTAAATCTCTGAAAAGAAGAACAGTTTAGACGATTTTTGTTTCGATGGAAGGAAAGAAAAAAGAATAGCAGGTAAAAAAATTATATTCGGTTGTGACCGAATTTTTTATACACATTATCGTGATCCTAATTGCACTGCAGTTGTGTGCTTCGAACGATTTGGTCCACTTTTTAATACCAACCTCTCGTAGAAGAATTTTAAATGTTTTTACCAAATTTGAAGTCGATATCTTCATTTTTGTCAGGAGAGTGCCAACAACACACACCACACAGACGGACATATATGGCTAAATCAACTCAGAATTTCACCCTGGTCGAGAATATATATCTTTCCTTATTCACCTTCCTCAATGATATTATGCTCGGGAATACTCGTTTTACTACATCTGTTAAAGATAGATTCGCACGTTCTAGACTTTACGTGAATCGAGAAAATGATAAGAAATTGTAGAATTCTCCAGCCAAATTCAAAATCAACTTTGAAAGCTTCATCTGAAACTCTTAACTTCTGAGCAGAAGCATTGAAAGCTCTCAGCCTCGTGCCTACTCAATGGTCAACTTGATGAAGTTACACTAACAAATCTTTTTTTTTTGGGAAAAATAAAAAAAGAAACTCGTAAGACATTAGTTAGTAATTTCCCAGAGAAAGCCTTTTTGGATCTTTGGCGAGAGCTCAAAACTTCAAAAAAATATTTCTTTCTAGTAGTGAACTTTTTTCCAAATGTTCCTAAACGCTCACAACACATGCTAAGGTAAAAAAAAAAAACACTGCATTTCCTAAAAAGTTTACGAAGGCGTTCTCCTTTAAAGTATTCAATCTAAGCATAAACAAAATCTTTTCCCGTTTACTGGCGTTAAATGACATTTCTTTGATTTTTCTTCTTCTTCTTTTTTTATATAAAAACGATCTTTTGTTGATTTGTTTGATTTATTTCTTTTCAGACAACCTATGACCTATGACCTTTAATTACATTTAATTTTTGGTTTTCGCTTTTATCTTTAATTTTCGTCACGTTTCATATTTAAACCGGCTTTTTTTTTTTTAGGCCAAAGTCTCTTTACTTGCTAAGGGCCCGCTTGTGTGTATACTTATGTATTATAAATAAGCCAATGTTTGATTTATAGATATTTGTCTAAATTTTTAATAGAAAATGAAAGCGTGACACTAAACTAAATGAAAAATCATTCAAAAAAAAAAGAGATTAAAAAACGAGAGAAAAATTGTCAATACAACTAAATGGCCATTTGTAAGCTTAGAATTGTTATTGCAACCTTCACTTTTTTTTTATTTAAAATTTAGAGTAGAAAAAAAACATTTAGGAAAGTATTTGGAAAACTGGTGTCCAGGAGTATATTTTATTAGAAAAAACGTTCGTATGTGTTATATGCTAAAATAATATAATCGGTCATTAATATTACGCATAAATATGGCATATGGTTGAAAAATCCCGGGACTTTTTTTATCAGTCGAAGAGAAATGTTATTCGGTTTTGAATTAAACTTTGCCTTAATTCCAATCATACGAAAATTTATTTTTTTTAATTTTAAATTTTGAAGACGTTCTCGTCGTCAGTAGTAAACAAACGATTCCGATCTCTTATTCGTGCTTGATCAAAAATATATATATAGACGTTCTTTCGCTGCATGCTCTGTTTAAATTTTTTTGTGCCTGTAATTAAAATACGGAGAATAACAAAAGACTTAAGTCAAAAACTTTCATAAAGAATATCCTCACGCATGTTGTATATAACTTTAACAGTAAGTAGCCGACTTACTAGCTAGTAAGACAACAACTGTTGAAATTTTATTCATTATTGTTAATAAAAAATTCATTAAATTTGTACACACAATTTTCACATGCCTTAGAAACGAATAATAATGAAAATGATGACACCCATCTGACGCTGTCTGTTATGTACAAATTTGTAATACTAGTTAGGTAGACACTATGGCGTTTAACTAATTATTACCACCCACATCACAGTGTCGTTATATATCATCACTTGTTCTTGTTATTCATCTAAATATTTGTGCATGTGTGCACGTGTACCCAGGTGCTATGCCGAAATATTTAAAGAATATTATTTTACATCGGCTGAGTCATAGCAAAGTTTTCGCGCGTAATTGTTGCTATTACAGTTTGCAATATCCAGTAACTTGTGTTGTTTTTGTTTTCATGTAAAAGTTTTTCGATTTTAAGGTTGGGTTCTACAGTTGCTTGTAAACAAATGCGATAACTGTGTTGATAGGTGCAAGTGTGTGGGTTTATAATGTAAGGTTTTAAAGGTAATTTTGTAAATTGAATGCAAAGTTTAATGATTTCTTTGATCACAACAACAAATGCAACAACCATTAAGTATAAGTAGTAGGTTAGTGTTGCACATATTAAAATGTAATGACCATAGCTGTAGAACAATAGTGGTTTTATATTTATTTTTTGGAATGAAACAATAATTGGCTTTAGGTATAAGGGGGTGATCTCAGTACAGATGATCTAATAAAATTGAAAATAAACATCTTTAGACTCGACAAAAACTTGCACTTATTCAACTTTTGCGAATAAACTCTCTCTCTGCCTCTCTCGCGATCTCTCTCTCTCTCTCTCTCTCTTTATTTCTCTCACTTTGCAATTATGCGAATTTCTGTAACAAACAGAACCCCTCTAATGATATTAAAGTTTATTGTTTAGTATGTTAACGTTTGTTTAACAAACAACACTTGAATTTGTGTTTTTGCTTTATTTGTTTTCGCGCTTCGTTTGGTGATTAGCTTAACAAGTTTTGTAAAAAATTATGCGAAAATTTTTACTTTAATAAATTTCGAAAAACAAACAAATTATTAAAAACGTATATAAGATAAAAAAAAAAAAGACAATTTTTTCAAGGTATTTATAAAATGATTGTGATAATGATCGTTGAAAAAAAAATTTCAAAAATATGTATTTAAGAAAATGTTTAACAAATCATTTTTAAATAGCGAAACATGTTTTTTCGCAACACAAAACAATTTATTTGTTCAGGAAAGTGATTTCGTAGGGGAAATCCTTAATATAATAAATGAGCAAAAAATAAAAATGTTATAAACGTTTAAAACTTTATTCAGGTTGTGATCAGTTCAACTTATCGATTATTTGCGCGATTTCATGTCATATTTTGGATCGACATCTACTTTACACCTCATCCCTTTGCATTCCTAATTTTCTTTTTTCTTGTTCATTAACTCTTTTTTATTATTGATTTCAAATGATATACAGTCGACTTTAGGACGACTTAAGTAAGTCAGATTACATCAAAATTTCATACGCGCAAAAAAAAAAGCAAAAGCATCTTTGGCCTTTGCATGTGGACTCCGGGACTTTTCAATCTAAACTTTAATTTAAAGAGAAATGCAATCCTCAGAAGAATCAAACGCGTCCATTTTTCTTTAATTTTTTTATTTCTTATAATGACCGCCCAACGAAAGGGTATGATTGATGTTTTATTCACTTTGTAATACCCAATAACGTACTTCTTACACACCATTGAGATTACGAATCGATTTATTTATGTCTATTCTTGTCAGTTCGGAAGTCTTTTTGCTCTTTCATAATCGCATAAATGGAGAAAAAATGCCGAATTTGAAAATCGGCATGGGCTGGAAAAAAAATACCAACAACTGTAACTGACTAACATTAGCTGATATTGAGTTAAAGCTTAAAGGCATGGAAAATTTAATTCTCTAGTGTGTGTCGGCCATTGTCTGCCTAAACAGGCAACTACAACAGTCAAAGTTTTAATTAACTGCATGAGAAAGTATTGAATTAAAACTTAGCTCAAATATTTCCGATCCTCGCAAAATTGAGCCTAAAATCCTATCTTTCCTATCTGCACGTTAACATGCTTAGAGTTAATAAAGTTTTTTATTGTTTCCGGTTCATTGGTTTGAGCTGATGGCGAGCGGGCCAAAGCGTTCTCCCACTTTTTTTTATTTGCTTTCCCTTAAGCTTTGCTTCATCTTAAGATCACGTACTACCGAATAAAATTCGTGTCAAAATTGTTTTCTCAACTCTAAACCACGGCAAAAAGGATTATTTAGTATCCACATGCAAGTGGACACACCAGACCAGAGTCTCTTCACAAATACAATTTAAAGATTTTTTTATTCTCCATGTATTTTTTATTATCGTCACGTTGTGCCTTAACTTACGCGGTCTATGCGTTGCATAACTTTGTAACCTAGAACAGATAATACGAATAAACGTATCCCACGGCCCCAATCGAAAAAGAGTTTAAAAATGGTAGTGATGGAGTAATTTACTGATTTATTCTTTCGATAATGTTTTTTCTTTTTTTTTCTCAACACGAATCCGTGCACGTATTTTCATAACGAGTAGTCATACGACGATGTGCCGTTCAGTCACTAGGAGGAGTCATAATCATTGAGCTGATATGCTGGGTGTCAAATATTCGCTGCACGACTAACAAATAACAATTTTCTGGCTCCCCTTTCTTTTTAATTTTTCCACTTGGTATTAACAGGTAACACTGTTAGCCTATAATGACTTTATTTGCTCACCGAGTGTTTTCTTATCCTATTAACATAGTGACTTCATAAAATTTTTGTAAACACATCTCATTAATGTGTAGGTAGGTAGGTAGCTAAGCTGAGTTATTAATGGTGTATACAATTTCATATCTCTACGTTTATCCGGAGTAATAAAGATATTAATGTCAGTTAAACATCAACGTCATTAATGTGAAGAAAATTTTATAAAATATGAAGACGTGAAAATTTTAATGCACACACATCTGAATCTCTATCATGATATAGCAGATAATCTCAGTTTATCGTTATAGCATAGATTAGGTTTCTCTGTGCGCAATTTATGTTATCATGTTCATCAAGCCTGTGGAATACGTTTGCAATTTTGAGAAAGCCGGATAAGGCTGGTGTCTCGATGATGGGTCAAGCATAAGAAATATTTGAAGACATTAGATTAACGATAATCTCCTTTCGTTTATTATTACTATACTTTAAACTTTATGGTAATTTTTTTATTCTTTGTAACCATGTCTAGCAACATATCCGCTCATGAATAAGGAACGCAGTTATGATCGTAAATTAAATTGTAAGACTTGATGTAAAGTCAAATATCAACCCCTATGCAAAATAGAAACATAAAAACAGGTGAAAAAGTCACATTGGGCTGAGGTCGAAAACTGGCATATCCACCACCACTAGCCAGTTCCCAATCTTTTTATTCAGTGTCATAAAAATGTGAATGAGATAGAGTTTATCTTTCAATTTTTGCTTCACCAAAAGAAAAATTAATCCACGAGATTGTGGTGTCCACCACAGCCAACTTAGAACTAACCCACCTATTTTATCGCCTTTTATTCTCCTACCCTTTTTAGTTGACAGCCATATCGCTAGTATTATTAAGAAATAATTAATCCATCAGGTCGTGGTATCCACGATATATTAGGTTGGGGAAAAAGAAATCCATTATTTCTTCTTCTTCTTTTGCTTCTTTTTGAATCCAGCTTTGTGTAAATGGTTCAAAAAAAGAAATCCATTATTTCTTCTTCTTCTTTTGCTTCTTTTTGAATCCAGCTTTGTGTAAATGGTTTAAAAGTGTTTTATGGTCGATTTTTAGCTCCTGAGCGATGTTACGACTGCTAACACCGATCATTTCTCCAATTTTATCGACATTTTCGACGCCCGGCCTAGAGTTTACCTTTCAATTTTTGCTTCCCTAAAAGCAAAAATT
>KK502551.1:484470-510390 GCA_000688735.1 Glossina austeni
TGAATGCATGCACCAAACAAAAAACAACAAAAGAATTTTTTTTACTGCGAAATGTCACCTTTCCAAGGAGCATAAATCTGAAATTGTTTGATCGTTACTTTACGAGAAATCTACCAGTGCAGCCATCTACCGAAAAAATAATGGATTTCTTTTTCCCCAACCTAATATATTTTAGACTCAACGCATTTTCAGACAGATAATATAAAAAATATAATATAATAATAATATAATAAAATAATAATATAAAAAAATATGTACGAAATAAATTTAAATATTCTTTATTGTTTACCTTATGATTAACGAGCATAAAACCTTAAAAAGGTGAAAAAAAAAATGATATTTAACCTCTTGTGACATATTATGTGGGCATGGCCGATTTTTTCCATTTTGCACATAAATAATAGAGTTTTCTCGTAAAGTCAGTGTGGACTATTTCAGCTTTCTATTATTATTATTATTATTAATTTAGCCAAGGAATAAATTCTAAGACTAAAGCATTAAAGCATTAGCAGCTAAGGCTATCGGCTTAACTGTGGGCTCAAGATTTGAGCCCACAACCATTGGGTTGTTAGTCGTGACTCTTTGATCAGCTTACGATCTTTTACAATTTGTTACCACAAATTTTTGTTTAGAAAAACAGTTTGGCGTACAGTTTACGCTACGCTGCGGGCTGGCACTCTGGCCAATTTGGCCCATTTTGATTACCAAGCAGCGTGCAAACATTTCCAATGTCTCTGTCAAATATGATGTCGATATTTTCATTTCGTCGATAGACTCATTTTTGTCCGAGGTTTTTTTTTGAAATCAGGTTCGTCAAAATGGAACCCTTTGCCTTGATACTTGACTTTAATTTCGATAGGCTTCTCTGTTTGGCAACATGGAATTTTTTGGTCACATTAAAACTTGTCCATTCTAAGACCGATTTGCAAGTGAACTAAAAACAAATAAGAAAATTACATTTGGTGGTAGCCGACTCTTTTAAACCTATCACCGTTATTTTAAAAAATAATAAAAAAAGAAAAAAACTAAATTTTCATTCTCTATAATATTCGACTGGCGTGGCTGCTTTTTTGTATTTTTTAAAATAACAGTTGAAATTTTTATCCCGTATCTGTTGTCGTTTATGAGTAACGAGCAAAAAACGCGTAATTCAAAGGAGATTTTAGTTTTTGTTGCGTAGGCAAACGAACGTTGCAGGCGCATTCTTTGACCTGTTTTGGTGATTTTCAAATTTTTTTTGCAAATTTGTGAACGATATCTTAATTTTTGCAAACGGAAGTGCTTTTACCGCAAATACCACGCAGTCCGACAGAGAGACAGATGGACGGATGGACAGACGGACACGCTTAAGCGCATTTCGAATCCAACACTGATCAAAAATATGCGGTCTTTGACAAAAAAAAAGAGTAAAGTATTGATACACTACAAAATTTGGTAGGCTTAGACAACTTTTTCGATTTCTGCACAGGTATTAAAGCATTGTCTCTAGAATGTATCCACAAATTTTTACAATTTTCGATGAACAAAAAATCAATTTTATTTTCGTTTTGGAAAGCAAAGGTGTTCTAAGCTTTCACGGTGCTGTAGGCATATCCGTCAAACGATTTTCAATACAAATTTCCCTGCAAGAACTTCCAATGTTCACAACAGTCGTCATACAAGCGGACAGACAGACAGACAATCTTAAATAAGTGCCGAGTTCGGAGGTGATTATACTTTGTGCGGTCCCTGATACTTCTTTCTGGGTATTACAAACGTTGTGACAAAACGAATATACCGCTCATCCTTCGATGATGTTAGGAAAATTGTATGCTTTTCATAGATGTACACATACATATTAATAAATCTTTCTCTTTTATTACAAATAACATATTCTTTGTGAACATATTATTCACTAACGAATATATGAAAACATATCTCTGCACTGCTCCAAACGTAGTTTGGTTGCGGCAACTTGATATTCGCGAATTTAAATTCATCGTCTTTATGATCGGCAGGTTAGGAAACATTTGATAGTGTTTCGAAAAAGTGAAATCTGTCTGTTCTTGTATGAATTCGAACTAAAAATTTTGATTATCCGCCAACTTTTCTTTTTAAAGTTTAGTACTCGGAAACTTAGTTTTGCAAGAGAGCTGCTTGATGCCACGTGATAGTGTCTGTCTGCTTAAAGCAAAGTTTATTTCAGGAATCAATGAAAAAAAAAAAAAAAAAAACAACAACTGTTTATCATTTCGTAATCGAGTGTAGGCGATGGACATAAATCGACACGACATTGGTTGCATGTTGTTCTCTTCAAGATTTCCTCTAATATTATATATGTTTACATACGTATACATATACAATACGTTTATTAATGATTTCATATAAATTGAAATGAATGTCATTTACACTCCATCTATTATCTAATTATTGTCATGATTTTATTATGTAAACGTAAATGTAATGTCATTATAACGATCAGCTAGCTATACCTGGCTGTATTAAACCAATAGGTCTTAGTTATAAGAATAAATAGATGAGTATGGGTGCAGTTAAGCAAATCTTGAATTTTTAATTAATTTTCTATAATAATGTTTTTTTTTTTTTTTGTTTTGCTTTACAGTTAATTTATTTATACTTTTTACTCGTTAATAATGAATAATTTATTCTTTTGATATGCGATAAACATGAATTTTTCTACTTATTTACTTTTTATTAATTTTCTTTTTTAATTTCTTTAGCAATTGTGAGGCTTTATAACTAACTTCTCTTTCTTCATTGGTGGCGCTTTTCATTATTATGAATGTTGAATTCTTTTTTTTTCTCCTGTTGAGTAAAATGAATGAAATGCGTGCAAAAAGTTAATGAACTGAATGTTTACTCAACCCACATTCCTATTAAGGTGCTAATCAATGATTCGTTTTATAATAAAGATTAGAGGATAGAAGTATATTAAGTATCACTTTTCATTTGTAACGTTCACATATAAGTAATAGAAAAATCCCGATATTATACGCACACATGTTCGGACGTAGGTAACAAATAAAATAATCCCAGGTTTCCTCTGCATTTCTTGAAAGCAATTCCATCTAACGAAAAAATAATGGATTTCTTTTTCCCCAACCTTAAATTTTATAATATTGACCGTACATTTTACATTTCATTGATTTACTTCCATTTATGGATCGACAGTGACATTCGCTTACGCCCATAAACGAAAAAAACAAATTTTGAAAACACATAAGAACATAGTGTGTATGTTAGAAAAGCCTGTGGTAGACTTGGAAACGTTAAAATGCCAAAAAAAAAAAAAAATCGAATCAAAACTAAGGAATGTAAAGCGCTGCTAATGTTGAAAACGAATCCAAATTGAATTTGAAAATATCGCACAAAAATTAAAAATCTACCTTCTTCAAGAAAGCTTACCATCAAATGTACACAAGCTTTGCAGCCACTTTTATATACCGAACAATTTTTCCTTCATTGATATATATATGTGTATATATCTAATAATAGAAGTATATATAGTGAAATAAAAAATTATTAAAACATGCATAAAGACCACATATATGTGTTAAATATGCAAATAATTAATAGCACTTGACTTGAGAAGCATGTGCAAATGAATAACGACGTACGTACTGCAATATGTTCGGCTTAACACACATATCAAAAAGCTTAATAAAATTAACACAAAATCATAGTAATAGTGGTAACAATAAAATTATTTATTCGAACAAAAAAGAATTATAGGAGGCTTAAACCGAATCTCTGATGTGCCTTCTTTTTGTGAGGCTCTATTTATCCATTCATAGTTATAGGTGCGCTTAAACTAGATTATACTTTATTATCTCGCTACTGGCTACTCTTACTACTCACATTTACAGTAGTTATAGAAGAAAACTATTTTCTTTCTTTTCATTGTTTTTGTAACTTTGTATCGGATTCGGTATTCCGCACCAACGACTAAAGTCAAACTCTTCAACATCAAGTTCGATACGAAGCAAGGTTCCTAAGCAACAAAGAAACCATAAAGAAAAAATGCTTTGTTAGTTGTGATGTTGCTCAGAATAGAGCCATTGTTACAGGGTTGCCACAACTCGGTCACACCAACCTAAAATTTTTCCTTTCCTATTTTTGTCTTCAACCAAATGTGAACGATTTAATATTGTCAGCTTTTCATATTCATTTATAAGGAATCTGCGCACTTGAAATCCGTCCGCACCTCTCCCCATATATCCATCATTCGGGAGAACTTTGACAGTTTTATAGGAATTCTTTCAGAGTGGAATGATCCAGATTCACTGACAAAATTCCTTTCTATCTCCACAAAGAAAAAATGCTTTGTTAGTTGTGATGTTGCTCAGAATAGAGCCATTGTTACAGGGTTGCCACAACTCGGTCACACCAACCTAAAATCGTTCCTATTTTTGCCTTCAACCAAATGTGAACGATTTAATATTGTCAGCTTGTCATATTCATTTATAGGGAATCTGCGCACTTGAAATCCGTCCGCACCTCTCCCTATGTATCCATCATTCGGGAGAACTTCGACAGTTTTATAGGAATTCTTTCAGAGTGGAATGATCCAGATTCACTCACAAAATTCCTTTCTATCTCACTTTGTACGCTTTACAAAAATGATTGCTGTCTTTCAATCCCTTATCTTGACATTTCACAAACCTCCCCGCCTCTCCTTCTATATGTTCACCAGGTTCTTTTCGATCTCTACGCCATTCATGATTTCTTTCTTGTTCGACTAATTTGTCCTTCTGCCTAACATCGAAAAGAATATCACTTCGTGTGACGCCAGCATTCCTCTGGATGGTGTTGTTCGTTGTAAAGTCTATTCCTTATCTTGACATTTCACAAACCTCCCCGCCCCTTCTTCTATATGTTCACCAGGTTCCTCTCGATTTCTATGCCTTTCATGATTTCTTTCTTGTTCGACTAATTTGTCCTTCTGCCTAACATCGAAAAGACGTGACGCCAGNTCTCGATTTCTATGCCTTTCATGATTTCTTTCTTGTTCGACTAATTTGTCCTTCTGCCTAACATCGAAAAGACGTGACGCCAGCATTCCTCTGGAAAGTGTTGTTCGTTGTAAAGTCTATTCCTTATCTTGACATTTCACAAACCTCCCCGCCTCTTCTTCTATATAATCACCAGGTTCTTTTCGATCTCTATGCCATTCATGATTTCTTTCTTGTTCGACTAATTTGCCCTTCTGCCTAACATCGAAAAGAATATCACTTCGTGTGACGCCAGCATTCCTCTGGAAAGTGTTGTTCGTTGTAAAGTCTACATCTGGTAAAATTCTATTCAAACTATATCTGGTGCTTACATTTATTAACTTTACTATCATCGATGCTGAGCTACGATTAAGCAATTCCTGGGGATGACCATGTGGTGATCCGATTCCCGTCTCTGAGGAAATCCTGGAAATCCTCTACTATAGAAATTAAAATACGATGTTAAGGCTCTCTAAACTGCGCTAACATTTGTCGTATTCACTGCAATAAAGACGAACAATTTTCGTAAACGCGCCAATCACTAAGAAAACGTATCTCCTCCGACCGGTTACGCTCATAGTCTGCGTTGGTTCTGATGTTCTAAAAAATTTTTCTTGCATTTTCTTTCTTTTCCTCGTCCTATCCATGTCATATTATCTGCCTATGGTCACTCACTTATACTTATTATGTAACTGTACAGGGTTGCCGTCTTTTCTTAAACTTATTTACAATTTTTTTTTTTCTTTTTTTTGATGACAGTTATCGCAGATTGGTTAGCTGCAACTAATTTGCATAGTGATGAGCCATTTCGTATTTTCACTTAATTTTTCTTTTTAGTTTATTTATTTTTTTTATTGGCTTGGTCCACCTCCATCCAACAACCAAAAAAAAAAAAAAAAAAAAAAATTTATTTTTTAATTTCCTTAAATTTCCTTAAATAACCGATCACTTAGGGCTAATCATCTATAGGTATGTTTATGGTGATTATCAGAAAGAAGTAGAGAGAGAGAAAGAAAGAGATAGAGAGCTGTCCACAGCACAAGTAGTATGCACCAAGCACTCACCTTATGCTGATCGTAATTAATGTGTGCATCAGGAGTTCGAGTCGTGCTTCCGAACCACTTGACTACGTGATAGTTTATGCCGCGCAACTAATTCCAGTGTTTCTTAACGGTTTAGCTTCGTAACGCTTATTCTGAAAGAATGGTAAGCGTTTTAAAACGCTTCAAAGTTTTCCATACTTTACCCCATTTTTTTCGTTACGCGCTGGTAAGTGAAGTTCGATGAAAAGCGCCATTAGTAGAGGAACCTGCCCACCTTTGTGTCAATAAAAACAAAATGTTTATTTTAAACAAAAATATGCTTCGAAATTATTGTACATTTTTTGTTAAATGTTGGGACGACTACTCTTGTGAATCCTAAGGTATTTTGATTGGTTTCTCAATCTAGAAATTGAAGGGTCTTCTGCAATTGTTGAAAACTGTTTTCGGCGAATTCGTAAAATGAATAACCCTTCGGAATATCTTAAGCCCAACTGTGAAGTCGATTGAACTCCTAGCGCGGTACAGCGTATTTTATGAGTAATTATTAAGAAGTTATTTAAAAAACGCTTAATAGAATTTAACATAGTTGGTCAGGAAAGTATAGCTACTTATGGAGTTATATCTAATCTAGTAAACCATGCAGTCTTAAAAAAAAAAAAAATGCTTTTGAATGAACATTTCTACGGATGCATTGAAAATGTCATGGAACTCTCCAATGCTGGTAAAATACGTACGCAAACGAAACATCACGAGATGGTACAAAGACTTTAAAAATGATATGGAAGCAATTAAGGGTAGGTTCGGAAAGGTCACTATTTTTCAATCGCTAATAAAAACACGAATAAGGCGTAGAGTCCTTTGCTCAGGACAACTAAAATATCAAGTCGAACAATTCATTTAATTTTAAGGAAAGATTTGCAGATGTCTCTCCAGGTTTGCTCATCTTTTTCGATGAAGAGTCGCTTTGTGTGACCGGTGATAATGCATCGCGCATAAGTATCACTGATGAGACTGGGCTTTACACTTACGATTCAGGAGCAGCTCAAGGTGAAGAAAGTGAACTGTGAAGCATCCACTTTTTCTGTTTCCCTTAGGAAACAGGAGCAACGGGTCTGAAAGAAGAAATTTAAAGACACTCTTGCTGACGTCTTAAGAAGTTTGCCCCACGTACATACCTAAACATATGTTCCCAATCGAACAATTCGTCTCAAGTTCAGCGAGAGGCACAATATGACTTTTTAGTATATTTCTTCTTTACTTTTTTAGTATGAAAAATTTAAGCGCTCTTAACAGCTATTTCGGTCATGCTTTAAAGGAGAAAAGAAACGAGAAACCATTTTCCACTTAAGTCGAGTTTTTTAATATTCACTAACTAACCCTTTGTTTGCGGTTTGTGAAACAGAGCCCATGTCCATTTGCAACGTATTCGTTGAAAATGTCATATAAAGTCGCACATTAGCTACATTTAGAAATCAGATTATAATGGCTTCATAAATAATTGCACAAACTAAGACTAAGACTATTCTCGTATAGTCTACCATTATGCTCATGGTCTTTAGGAAATTATGCCTAAAACTTTTCATCCATATTAAGAATACATACATATAGGAGGTCGACATCACTGTAAAAGTTTAAAAGGAGCGTATTTTCCGCAATTGTTAATAAAATAAGAAGAAGATAATTACGCACACATTTGTACATACATCTTCCGGGCTACTGCCAATGCCTACATACAGTGTAGCTGGCCCAAATTTGAAGAATGAGAATTGTTGGAATTATGCTGCTTGCTATTTGAGAAAGGCTTCCCTCAAAGAAAACAAAATGTCTTTCGAGTATAGTGGGAACGAAAGTTGTAGACGAAAATTTTGCGAAATTGTGTTTTTCGGGGTTGTTTTAGTTTCTTTCGCATTGTGGCTGCGTCTGTGAAAAAATCGCATCCTTTTCGTAAGATCGCCTTGCAAATCGATCGAGGAACGTTCGCGCTAAATATCTGCCATCTATCTTGACTTTTGCAACAGTGACAATGCAGAAAATATACGCTCAAAATTGACGAGGTTTAGTAAATCTGGTGTTAAAAAAATATGTATATATATATACAAACATTGGGATCGACAATAAATTTGCTAAAAATTTCGGTGCCTTGGGCATCCATCTGTATGGAAATAAACGCAGACACAAGTGTTAAGAATAAACTTGACACACAAGAAAGATTCCTTAAGTTTGATCTCTGGGCTCAGATGAAGAGCTAGGTAATCAGAATTGAAAATCCATAGGCACCTTTCCTGGGGTGCATAGGCGGACGCCTACACAAGGTATTTACTTTCAAATTGCTTCGACGATAGTCGATAGTCGATAGCTTATTAAAGAGCAAGATACGCTCTGTCAAGGCTTAGTATAAACAGTGTTTAAGTATCGAGAGAGAGTATGTGTGAGAGAGAGAGAGAGAGAGAGAGAGAGAGAGAGAGAGAGAGAGAGAGAGGGAGAGAGAGAGAGAGCCAGAATTTCATTGCTTAGGCTTATAAACTACTCTCACAATCTTCTTCAGCTCCAAAGTGTATTTATTAAAAATTAGAAAGAGAAGCACGTTGGGTATCTAGAGATTCGGTTGATGCTGGCTATAATTTCTTTTTTCTTTTCTTTCCTTTTGCTTTGCTCGGCAGAAAATTAACCAAGCGTTCATATTTCATTTAATTAGCCTCCATTTAATTGTTAATAAGAAGATATCAAATTTGAAAATCCACTCCATAGTCGAAACCACATTAGGCGAAGTAATTAACAGAAAGTATTTTAGTAAATAAAAAAAAAAAAATATTTTTCCATTTCCATCACTGACACCTTTTGCACTGAATTTTTATATGAAGTTTGAAAAAAAATTTTTATACGGATACAGTTTACAAGTACGGTGGCTAAACGTTCTATAGTAGTTATTAGTTTTTTATACCGTGGAAAATGAAATAAGCATCACTTCTTTTATGTATTTCAGTGGTCGTTGCAAAGTGATGCCAACAACACAACGAATGATCCCACGCCTATCACAGCAGCAAACAGCAGCAAAAGCGTTTGGTCGTGTTCTACAGTGCAGAACCCATCAGCTAAGGCTGATCCTTTCGAAATGTTATTCGGCAATAGTTCGATTGCCAATGCGGTTAACACTCAATTGGATTCGGATACATTATCGCCCCAAAGTAGTCAACCTAATCGTGATAATGATGAATTAGTGACGCCATTGTATAGCGTTTGTCACGAAGAAATTTACCATCGCATCCTCAATATTCTAAAAAGTAATTGTCTTGAAGAAGACGACGTGGAATGTTTGCGACAAGTTTTAACATTAATACAACAATTTGGGATGTCTTGTACACCTCAGAGCGGACCAGCTTCATTAAATGCCTCTTCCTCGTGCAGCGATGAAACAAATAGTTTAGATTTGGTAAGTTTCGATCTTCACACCCTTTCACTTTTTTGGATCATCTAGTTGCGTATATTTTTTAACTCATTTTTATATTATTTCTACTTTTTTACTTTACATTACATTTCAAAATTATTCCAATAAAAGAAACGTTAATGTTCATATTTTTGTGATTTCTTTTTTATTTGCGTATTGCAATCAAATTAAAGGTCAAATCGCGTAGTTCCGACTATAGTTCGGGGTCATCGACGTCGTCTAGTGCGCGTTCTATATTAGACAACGGTCAACACGTGGCATCATCGAAATCTAACACTTCTACAGCACAGTCGCGTATCATAGCTACCGTACAACCTTATCATAGTATACCACCACCTTATCAGTACAATAATAATAATAATAATAACAATAACAATAACAATAGCAATTCCAACTTTAATAGCAGTCAATCCTTCGTGCCGCATAATACACCTACAGATTCGCCACGTAAGATACGGTATCATCAACCGTGGCAAAGCAATAGCCTCAGCGAGAGTGGAGTTTTTGTGGAATCAGATTTTTTGAGCGATACCGGCGATAATCACGTAGGCACTCAAACTGATTACGAAGATAGATTATCATTAGTCAGTAGTCCTGTAAAGTTCACTCATCCGCAACTTTACAATTCAACGCATTATAAAACACCCGCTTTACAGCTTTCACCTAATCTCAGCGATCAGAAGCGACTTCAGTATTATCAAGATCGTTTAACGCTGCTCGAGGGCAAAATTTTTGTCTATGAGAGTTCAGGAGACATTCAAGCTAAACGTTTAGCAGACCGTTTGCAACGGGAAATTCAGCTTGGGAAGGAAGTTAAGGAATTGAAAGATCGCGTTGAATCCTTGCTGCAAGAAAACTTGTTACTTGAAGAGGAGAAGTGCGAATTCGAAGAAGCCGAGAACGATACAAGACTTCGACTCCAACGGCTCGAAGTCGAATTGGAAATACTTAGCCAAAGGAATGTAGAATTGGATGTGTCCAGAGAAGCGTTAAGTGCCAAATACAAAGACTGTCATTCCGACTGTCTAATACTAAGGGACGACTTAGCCGCCAGCGAAACTCAAATAAGGCATTTAGAAGAAGATAAGCAAAAGGCCAAAGAGAATTTTGAATTTCTGCACAACTTGTTGCCAATATTATTGTTAAGCAATTCACTTAGCACCTTAGCGTTCTTTGAAAAGTCTGCTGGTGCTGGTGCTGGTGCTGGTGCTGGTGCTGGTGCAACCAATTCATTCATTCCGAGCGATAATCAGGTTATGGGCAGTAAAATGTCGCAAGGAAACGATTCACCACATATTCCGAAACGCTTCTCCGGAGGAGAAACACGCAAAGATTCAGAATGCGGCATCAATAAAGAGCATGAATTACAATATCTTAGAGAAGAAGTGAAGTGTTTGCGACACCAAATTAAAGAAATGAATTCACGTCATTATGCAGCAATGGAAAGCGCAGATTGCCACTGGGTGGAACTAGAGCGTCAATACAAAGAGCGCGAAGATCAATATCTAGCGAAAGAGATTTGTCTCAAACAAAAAATACAAAAACTACAAGACTGCATAAAAGATGACACGAAATCAGCTAACGACAAAATATGCCTACTAGAAGAAGCGGAAAGAGGATTGAAGACTTGCTTGTTACGCGTAACGAAGGAGCATCGCGAACTTGTCGAAGATCATAAACAACTCTTAGGAGAATTAGAAGAATTAAAGGAGCAACACGATTCAACATTAAATAATCAGAAGCCTCTTTTGGATGCCCTCGAGCAAGAGAAGAAGCGTAATAAAAATTTAGTCGACGAGTTATCTTTCCTGACCAGGTTGCAACAAGAAACCGAAAATCAAAACAAATCGGAACTTGATGGTGTGCGCTCCCAGTTGCATGACATTAAAAAAGAGTTCTTGCATGTAGACGTTACCAACGCGGAATTGAAAGAAGAGGTCTCCACTTTGGAACAACAAGTTCTAGCTCTACAAAACACAGTTCACGACTATGAAGATAGGATACGGTGTTTAACTGATGAAATACGCAACAAGGACGAACAAGTTCAGAGACTAGAAAAACGTATACAACGTACAGAAGCTGATAGTTTAGCTGAAGAATTAGGCGATACATCTTCAAGACGTTTACAACGCGATAAAATCAAAGACCTTAAAACAGCAAATAGATTTTTGAAGAAAGCCTTACATAATATGAAGGTAAATAAGTAGCCATTTTGTTTTTTAGTTTCCTTTATGAACCATATGTTTTATTTCTTGATTTTCAGGATTGTGAAAATCCCACACCCGAAGTGAAACAATTTAGCGAAGTAGCAACAGAAGTATCAAGGCTGGCAAAATGGATGCTGCGAGAACAGAAGCTGGAAGAAGACGAGGTAGGAAGCGGTGCATCAATTGAGATGAGTGAATTGAGACCGTATGAAACCAATGTAAATGTGAAATCCGAGGAAAATATTTCCCTGGAAGAAAATATAAAACAAGAAGAAAATGAATTACCGGAAGACGATATACCATCCCTTGGAGTGAAGAAAGAGGAAATAAAAGATGAGAATGACAATGAGGATAGGGAAGAGGGTGGTAGGGAAGATGTTCTTAGGGAAGGAGGCGGTAGGAAAGGAGACGTTAGGGAAGAAGGTGGTAAGGAAGAATGCGGTAGCGAAGAAGGCGTTAGGGAGGAGGATGGTAGAGAAGGAGGGAGAGTTGAGGCATTTGTAGGAATCGCTCTTGTACCCGAATTCATTATAGACGAGAACTTTCTACCTTCTTGCTCACATGACAGTAAAAAAGTTATATGTGAAGTGCCCTCCGAGTTACGGAAACTTTCAACGGCTCCTACTGTACCTAAAGTTGAAGCTCTTTTACAAAATTCCGAACGCTCGCCAAGACGCATTAAAAAGAAATACAATAAGCGCAGCATAAAACGACACACGATCCGCGGAAGAGTTAATTGCTTAAATGCTCGGCTAAGACGTATTGTATCCTGCATTAATGCTCGCCAAAGTGGGGCATTATTTCAAGACGCTTCTGATTTAGACATCTGCGAGTCCGAAGTACTTCAACGCAATTTGTCTTATGAGAGTTTCCATTCTATTAGTGAAGAAGCCCTTGAGCCGCCCGAAAAAGTCGACGTTTCTACTGAGACGGAGATAATAAATCAAACGGTAGGCACGACGACTGAGACTTTCGTTGCAAAAGCAGACAGTAGTGTTCAGGTAAATGACGAGTTAGCGGTACAAGGGCAAATGGATTGCATACCTGCTCATATTCGCTGTTTCTTAAGCATGTTGAAAGCGTCTGCTCCCCGTTCCCAGTATACCTCCAATCTATTTAATATGAGACTTTGTCAGCACTGGAAGGCAAATAGAGAATTTCGCGATGGGCTAGAAATATTGGCAGCCTTTGCTGCTTTCAAGTCCGAGGACCCGAAAAACATATCATTAGAAAACTATGAAGACTTTGTGAATGCCATGTCATGCATGCATTTTCTGCATGAACTATTTAAGCCAACTGATATACCGGTTTGTATAGTTTGCTTAACTTATGGAATAACAAAATAATTAACTGCTTGTCTTTTATAATTCTCAGATGTTAAAACAACTCGAAGAGAAATTGAATGAAAGCCTTATGGTTTTCCATAACAGAAAAATGGAATCAGAGTTTTATTGTACAGTTTACTATCCGGTGAAAAGGCCCGAATCCTCCGAAGTAGCGCAAATCCAAATTAAATAACGAAACCCTCAAAATTTTTTTCTGCAATTAGACGAACGTATTATCGCATATTTTGATAGTATAGCGTTTCCAATGTGGTTTTCTTTTCTTGTTTTCGTTTTTTTTTTTTTATTAATAAAATATAGATTTTGTCGCACTTTCGAAATTCGAATTTAAATTTGATTGGCTTCCTTTTTTTTAATAAACCCTTATTTCAGTGAAAGGCGTGCCATTGTCTTTCTGTTTGTTTGTTGAAATTAAGGCAAACTTTGTATGTTCTATTTATTAAGCATATTGTGAAAATATTTGCAGAGTTGCATTTGTTCACGTTTTTCAGGAAAGTTTAGTAAGAAGCAGGCACTATATCAAAAATGGAGAAAATATAGACCAGTAATACCATTCGAACATAGGTAGCATCAGAGAAGATCGTTTGTTTATCAGAGTCGAAGTATCCATCCGTGACAAACAAACTTTCCATAGACGTTTTTGTTAGCGAAGCAAGTCAGGTGCATAATCCGCGAGATCAAAATTTGATGAAAATTATATCAATTTATCGGACAATTTAAACTTTTTTATTATTTCGGATTTTACTTCTTGCATACAAACGCAAACGAAATTCGCAGTGAAGTTTTTACCAAAAAAAATTCATGGCACATATGAAAGAAATACTCTGCCGAACAAGAAATTAATAGAAGGCAGACTATCCTGCATTTTTCTTTCTGTAAAATGATCATAGCACTCTCGCCTTCCTAATTGTCAACTAAAAAGGAAAAAAAAAATTAGTTTTTTTTAAAACTTTTAAGTACGAAGCATTTATTCTTCATGTCAAAAATTTTCAGTCTTTTTGCTTCAAATCGATTTTTAATATCGTATTACATCAAACAGTAAATTAAATAATTATTTGAAATTTCAACGGTTCATCCACGAAAGCATCGAAAAATCTAAATTATTTGTCGAGTTGCTTGTGGTTGAAGTATGGAAGAGAAAAATTGCTGCACTCGTGAAACATGTCCTGCTTACGTAAAAACTAGCGGCTCAAAGGATGAAGGCAGCGCTCCTAGTGAGTATACAAACTTCTGTGATTGCATTAGTGACACATCTCGAAAGAGGCGCCGAAATAGGCATTTTAGTATGCGAGACGTTTATAACAATATGGAAAGTCCTGAACAGTTTCGCGCAACACTATCCGATATGAACATAATGACCGGTAATTTGCTTAAGTGTCTGGAAGCGGCGGCTGAAGATTGTAACTTAAAACGTACACTCAGTGAGAGAGGTAAATGGTGCCTGCAAAATGTTCGTGACAGAAAGGGAGAGGAGGGAGAAACTTCTAAAGAAGTATCTTTAACGCAGATGACCAATATAGCTCGAAGATTTTTGAGATCCCTTGAAGAGCCCAGTACAGGGCTTAAGCTGAATAACTTGCGTAGCAAGGAGCCCCATTGTTATTACTGTCAAAAAACAAGCGTTGACCTCGCGGTGGGCAAAGCCACGGAATTCGTTGTGCCAGTTAAGATCGGTCTTGGACATAATGAAAGAACTGCACAGGCTACAATTCAATTTCCATGTAAAGCTCCGAAAAGTCACAAGAAACCCAAGAAAAAAAAGAAAGTCGATAATCAATATTGTTCTTGCAAAGCGGGTGAAAGGGAAATCGATACATTTCGTTCGTGCGAGTCGTTAGGCGATACCCAACCAGCACAATTCCTTGAGGTAGAAAAATCTGAAGACCAACAATTTGCATTACAAAACGTTGGAACACAGGCAGTACAATCATCCGAACTAATAGAAGATCTAGCTCAAGTAGCAGATGAAGTGTTTTATTCGTGCCAATCATCTTCTAGTGAAATTTACTGCCAGGTCTGCCGTCAAAGCCCGTGCAGGTGTGAGGTACCGGTAATTTGTAAGCTTTGCGGTAAAAAAACGAAAACGTGCAAATGCAGTGCACGAGTGGGCACTACAGAGATACTTTCGGCAGTGCGGAGTGCATCGGTGTGCAAGCTGTGTAAGAGAGCGTTTGGGCAATGCCGATGTATTAAAAGAGAAGATTTTTCCGCCTCTGTTCATAGCGCGGAACTTCTACGTCCCTCTGATAGAGCCGATCGGGTTAAATCTGATATGCACCAAAAAACTTACAAAAGTATTTGTATTACATGCGGTTTTAAACTCGATAGATGTATTTGTTATCGGCCACGTGTACCAAAAACTTGTAATGCGTGCCGTAAACGTATTGAAAAATGCGTTTGCGAAAAGGCCCAAACGTCTGGCATCGGTAAAAGTGTCGAACCGCAACTAATATCTCCTATTAAAGACGTCGAACCGAAATCTCTTGAACTTGTACCGATCGTGAGTTTCTGCAAGAAGTGTGGCATTGTCCGCGATAGATGCGTATGTCAAAAGCAACTTAAGCAGAAAAAAGATTTCAATATTTCTGACGGCAGTAAAGAATTTGCTGCCCACATTTTAGATAATAAGGCAAAAACCTGCAGCTGTAGAAAACTGGGGCAAATTAATCCCGATCTTATAGCTGGACTCTGCGGAATTTGCAACAAACAGTTTAATCAAACCGAAAAATCACGAACGCCGGTAACCTCCAAGACTGACCTTATACCGGAAGTATGCACATGCGAACAGTTGTTAACACATAACATTGAACCCGTTCGAAAAGTATGCAAAAAATGTGCAAAACTTCTGCAGCAAAGTGTTTGCAAGATGTGTGAAGGAAGTATGGTCTGTTCTACGACGCAATTTATAGCCGACGTTTGCAGTTGCGGAAAATTGCTGCAATATGATTTAGGGTCCGGTCCAAAGACTTGCAAAGTATGTTTGTGCGCGATAGGTAAATGCAAATGTGAGCGACCGCAAACATCTAAAGCACCTGTTGCTGCAGTTTCAGCAAAGCTTTGCAATATCTGCGGCTTAGCAGGAGACAAATGCATCTGCAAAAAAATACCATCAACACTAAAATCGTTTTGCAAATGTGGCGCTGAAACAACGGACAAGTGTACTTGTGGACAAATGAGAAAAGTTTGTTGTCTTTGTGGAGAAAAAACAGACGCATGTGAATGTGAGTCTACACCACCGAGTGTTCCCCAAATGACTCGAACAATATGCCAAGAATGCGGATTGCCGCTCGAACAATGCGTATGTAAATATGAAAAAGCCATTACTGCAGAGAAAGCTAGCGAGATTGCTTGCGAAGAAGAGCTCTCCCATTCAACGCTTGAAGAAATAATACCTCCACCAAAACCCAAGAAAGGAAAACTGACACCTGAATGTAAAGGCGAAACAATCGCTATAAGTGAGCTGATAAGTAAACTTGAGACGGACAGTAAAGGCGAAGTTCCCATTGGGGCCGACGTACCAAGTAAAGATGAAATTCCCAGTGAAGCTTTAATACCCGGTAAAGATGAAATTCCCAGTGAAGCTGTAGTTCCTACTAAAGGCGAAATTGAAACTGAAATCCCTAGAGGAGAAATTGGAAAGCATCCTGAAAGAAGAATATGTAGTCTTTCGCAACACCCAGATATTTGTATATGGGATATTCATCCCGAGAATAAACGAGAGATATGTGAATGTGGTAGAGACCATATTAGTTTAGAAAATTTACAAGATTTGGAGAAATTCATAGCTTATGATAAAAATCGAGAACCGCTTGAAGCATCTCAAGGTAGATGTGCTTGCAATATTCCAAAGATGTCTGTTAAACCTGCGCCACCACCTAAGCCACCACGAAAAACTTATCGCCTTGCCTTTCCCCAACATAGAGACATTGAAATTTGTCGGAAGTGTCGCTTCGAACCGAGCCCTTTAATCGACCAGGATGGTCGAGTTTTTTGCCCTGGTAACTGTGGATGTTGTCTATGTCCTTGGAGACCTAGAGCCACTCCTAGCATGGAGGATGCGCTGAATCATTCCAAATTGAAAGTCTGCAGATGCCGCGAACGAGGCACAATTTTTACGAAATTTGCCAAAATTGACTCAGACTGTAGTCAAATATCGTACTTTGACGTGTGTCCCTGCCGAGAGATGGCTGAAGCCAGACATTTGCAATTATACGGATTCGAAATGTGGGATATCAACGACACGCTACTTGAAAAATTCCGAGGAAGTGTGGTATATCTTAAGGATGTTAAAGAAATTGCTCCTCTAAAAGGGTCGGCAAAGAAATTTTTTTCTAGCGCTTTGTATAATGAAGAATATAAAAATGAATAAATTATTTTATTTTAAAAGCATTCTATTCTTTTATTTGAACCATAGAAAGGCAAATGGATAGGATGACAGAAAATTGCAATGCATTGTCTAATGCAATATTTATTTTTATTTATAACTTAGCATCAGCATCAGGAACAGGAACACGGACGGCACCGCGTAGAGAGAGATTGGGCGCGCCTGGATCCCGGGAAATTGTGGACGGTACGGAAATTATAATTCTTTAATTTACTTTCGGTATTTACTGTTTTATCTTTATATAGCAGCAGGATCAGGGGCAAAAGAAATATTCCCGCGAATTCCTAGCAGAGAGCAAATAGATGTTCAAAGATCTCGGTTGGTGGAGGAAGGCAGTGGTAGGCAATTATCTCCCACAAATTATTGCATAAATGCTTTGCATTTTTTCTAATTTCTAATTAGAATCAGCAGCGAAGGGCGGTATGCCCCCACGTGATCCCGGACAAGACCCTAGCGAATCGTGGACTGAACAAGAATCAAGACCATTGTACGGAAGACCTATTATAAGAAGAGAAGAAGATTTCGCTACAGCAGCAGAGTCCGCGCAAGACCGCGATACATTCCCCTCAGCACGATCTGCACATGACGCTGAACCACCATCAAAACCTATCTACCAGTGTATGCACTGTTTGAAAATGCTTCCACCTACAGAGTCGACCAGTGTCTCAGCACCTACCTCTTCAACTCGTGGCTATGGCATGAAAGCTCACGCCAGCTCAAGCTCTGCTTTTTTAGAAAACTTTCCCGTGCATTTTAGGCTACAGCTTTCCCCTAGTGGATTAAAAAAAAATGGAACGAAGCAACTCCTACAAATGCTTACTTGTCCATGTCCAGAAACTGCAAAGACAAAGATTGCATATTCAAGCTCTTCTGCAGAACCATATTATTCTTGTGAAAGTTCGGATGAATCCGAAAACGACGTAGCAACCGAACCATGTTATATCGAGACATTGGAACCCTGCGAATTTCCAAGACAAATAAGTCAATCTGATCGAAATCTTTATATTCTCAAATTACTGCATGAGGTGATGCAATTAATTAATGAAGACAGCTCGATACGAGAGGAAGCATTCCGCATAACCAATGCTCTTAAGACTTCGGGCGCATTGGATAAAGAAAAATCAAGTCAATCGTCTGCCGCAAGCCATTTGCGCGCAATTCCGCACCCTTTAGAGCCGCCTGGAGCCAATGATACCCCATCCACGACTGGCGACCGTCAAGATTATGTTTGCGTAGAAGTCGAGCCACCTAAGGTAGTTTCAGATGATGTGGAAATACGTCCCTATGAAACAATAAAAGATCCATCATCTGAAGATCTATGCATATGCCCTAAGGACGGCCCAGTTGACAAAATTTTGATATCAGATGACTCGTGCACATGCCCAAAGCCAACTGATATTTGTCCTACACATGGCCCCATTGACAAAATTGTGAAATTTGAAGATATATGCATATGTCCAAAATCAACAGATATTTGTCCTGTACATGGCCTCATTGACAAAATTTTGAAATTGGAATTGGAAGAAGATTATTGTCTGTGTGAAACTTTATCAACAATCAACCAAAAAACATCTGAAATGACACCAGCAAGTGAGCGAGTAACAAGTAAGCAACCAACGGCAGAGGAGGAGCAAGCAACATCTGCCGGAACAACAAGTAAGCTATCATCAGATGGTTTGGAGGAGATGGGTCAAACAACATCAAGCAGACCGCTATTAGATCGAATTGATGAAGGAACGTCATTCGTGAAGCCATCATTAATTGACGAAGCAACGTCGACCGTGATGCACTCATTAATTGACGAAGCAACGTCGTCCGTGCAGCAGCCATTAGCGGATGAGGAAGAACGCAGCATAACGGTATATATTTATATTGGGCTTGTAAAATAAAATTGAAATCACTAAAATAAAAGTTTGAATTCGTTGCAGGATAAGAAATCGTTTGATCCTTGTGCAAGTGAGCAAAACTACGGCCTTTATGAGTTGCCCATGGGACTTACTGAAAATCAGCCTCCCGTATGGGGACAGAAAGTAACTGTTATAGATGGAGAATATTATCATGGCTGTTGTTACGATGACGTTTCTGAGCCCGAGGACATATATCCGGACTATGTCCGCGACGGTGATTCTGCAACCGAAAAAGATAAAGAAGAAAAATCTGAAAAAACCATCCTAGAGGAGGGTCTAGGCGACGAAATCGATAAAGTGGAATATGAGGATTCCGTTCCACAACAAAGAAGCACTCCAACCGAAGCAATATTAGAATCAGGTTATGAGGAATTCGTGCCAATGGTTATGAGTACCGGAAATGAGTTGATATCGGAAGGATTAGAATTAGAAGGAGAAACGGAAGACCGAGGTATGAAAGCCCTAGGTGGTCTGGCGTATGAAGAGATCTCTTCAGAAATACCTCCTCCTTCAGAAATACCATCTAAAGACATTCGAAAAATTTTAAATTGTACCTGCGCACCCGGTGAATGCACGTGCATGGATGGTAGCGGCGCCGGTGATGGACGTTATATATTTGAAGAATACCCTTACGAGATTGAATATGGAATGGAGTGTGAGGATTACGATGAAGAATGCGAATTATTGAAAGAAATGATGGACGAACGTCGCAAGAAGAAAAAAGGAAGGAAGGACAAATGCGATTGTTGTCATTGCCGTTTCGTTCGCGATGCCTTAGATCCATCAAAATGCATGGAGCAAGTTGGGAAACAACCAGAACCACCGCCAGGACCACCGCCAGGACCACCGCCAGGACCACCACCGGGACCATCTCAGAAAGAAATAGCGCTGCCGTCACCAGACATATTTAGTGATGATGAATTGGTAAATGTCTAAATACATATTTGATTTTAAATAACACTTACGGATAATTTTATTTCTTAAATTAATAGAAATTCTTTATTGATTCACTAATAGTAGATTTGGACTCTATGGAGTACGCGCGTCGCAAACGTCAAGCACAAATGGTACATCGATCGACAAAGATTGCATTAAATGTAAAAATTGGCTAAAAAAATTTGTTTTTTATATTTTAGGACTTGTGCATGCCTCGGCCGTCATCTTGTTCACGTGAAAGTTTCCCTGTGACGATTACCGATATTACTGATTTGGGTACTACCTCGCTTTATGTGAAGTGGACCATCCATGATAGCACAGGTGTGGCCGGTTATGAGGTAAATAAAATGAAATGAATTTTGCGTTTAAACGTTGTTTTGGGTTAGACTGGGTCTCACAAGCTATCAGCCCGGACACGAGTACATTCCGTAACAAATTTTGCCGATTTCTTAAACATCAATATGTGAGATATTTTCAACATCCCCCGAAAATCCTACGAAAGATAATGTAGCAAGACGATCGTACTAATGCCGGTAACAACATTGCGCAGCAACGATCGTTATATGAGAGGCGTATTCCTCCCTCTCAGGAAGAACTATCAAATATCAATTGCGGTTGTTGGCAATATTACAGAGCCATGTTTGCAAAGTTAGACGCACATACTGCCGACACATCTTTTATGTTTGTCTTACATGTAAAGACGACTTTATAGGTCATTAATATTCTAGACGACTAAACGATAATGATTTAATTGTTTATTAACATATAAGCATAGGCCGCATAAACATTATATTAATAGTGCTTTCCCTTTTTTGCAAGATTTACGTGGATGGTTACCTAACAAATCGTTATTACAATTTTAAGCATGAGGCAGCAGTCATTACCAATGTAGACGTCACTATACCTCATAAGGTGGCTTTGGTAGCCCAACCATCCAACGAAGATGAAGTTATTAACATGTTATGCAAGCAAGAGCAAAGAACTCAAAGCAAATGCAAATCGCTGCCTTGGAAATCTGGCAATAAAAGCAAAGGCAAGACACCACCTCCCCCATTAGGTCTATGGGTCCCTAGTATTTACATGTATGATCCAGCTGATTGCACAATGTCGCCACCAGTCATAATCGAAAACCTATAAGAGTGCATGCAATTTTCATGCAAATGGCAATAAATTAATATTAAAAAAGAAATTTGAAGTGAAATGACAAACATTTCTACACATATCTATCTATTCATATAAGCATATGTGAGTGTTGAGATTGCTTAGGTAATGCTAGTCAAATTAATTCATTATATAATTAAAAAAAAAAATACATAATTATATTGAAACTTAATATATTAGTATATATATATAAAATATAATATATATATATATATATATATATATATACATAATATATATATATAAAAAAATTCATGTTATATAGAATTAGAGCAGTAGTAGTATTTAATTATATTTAAGATTTATATATATACATATGTACATATCTACAAATACATATATATACATATATATATATTTATATATAAATATATGTATATATATTACGTATATATTACGTAGATTTATACACACATATACTTCTGCTCCCTTTGTCACAAATTTTCCTGCACTTTTTTGCACTTTGTATTATTTTCGGGTATTTTTGAAAAATACTTACACACAGTTTTTCTATTCAATACCTTCTATGGAAACAATTATTTTTGTGGCAAATATTTTTAAATAAAACAATACTAAAAACTAAAACTAAATTTAAAAAACTAATATTAAAACTTTAAATTTCAAAAGTGCCTTAAACAAATTTTAGAAATATTTAAACATGAAATGATTTTCTCTTTATTAAAAAATCGGAATTATTTTTTTGAAAGCTTTTGGTTTTTCTACTGTAAAGGAGAAAGAAAAAAGAAAATAATAAAGAAAACATGTGAACTCGAAACAATACGTATTCTAACGTATTTAACATAAATAAATTATCAACTTGTAAAGAAGCATTTTTTTGCATATATGTAAAAGAATTTTTTTTAATGTTTAATGGAAATGAAAAACAACAAAAAAAAAAGAAGAAAAAACCTGTTAAATAAAGTTAAAGTTTGCTTTAAATTCAATGAGTTTTTGTATATATGTTGTACGTAATGAAAAATCATTGACATCTCTATCAGAAACTTAAAAAAAAAAAAAACACTTTAGAAATAGCAAACAATCTAGATCTACGTCAAGTAATAATAAAGTACTCAGTTGTTTGTTCACAAGAGAGCACCAGTGCTTTTATACGTCAGTATGAGTCGTGAACCGAGCTTAGCAAATCTACAAAAAACTTTCTGTTACATGTTACTCTCATTAGTGTTTTCTTTTTTAAATGACCAACCACTCAGGCGAGTGTAATACGGTCAGACGGTCAGAAAAACGAAGAAGTGAACAAAGGAAAATACACAAGGAGGTGGCCGCAGCCTAGTGGATCGGTAAGTGATTTCATGCTCTTGCCGCCTGAACACTTACTACATCTTCGACTAACGTAAACTCTATCGTACTGGGATTTCAATCCGCAAATACTGACTTGTTAGTCGCGGTTCTTATCTACTCGGCTGAGGATTTGGTGTTTGGACTACTACTGAGCTAAACTCGACGATATTTCAGACAAAACGTCATATACCAGAAGTATTGGTTTGAGTTTATCTAGTTAATTAAGGGGGAATAACCATGTAGTGGTCTGTTTTCAACCTTTCCTTTTGATGTCATTAATCTTATCAATGATAAAGAGGAGACCATACTAACTACGGCCATTCTACATAGAGAAATCTAATTTAGCTAATGAAAGTTAAAGAATGAACTACGAAATTTCGTATATAATTGCTATTAATTATGCTAATATGTAGAAGTAATTGTGCTTCACAAAAAATTTTATGCGTAAGTCAAAGCTGAGCCATCTATTAAACAAAACGATCGTTAAATAGTAACTTTTTTCCAGAAAAGAAAATTTTCTAATTTAATTTATCCAGAACGTGTAGTCTCTGGATACGCAAACATGAAGAAGAAGAAGAAGTTAAGCAAAGCAAACATGAAGAAGATTTACTATCAACAGTAAAATTTCCGAGATCGTCAAATTGATTCATTTCAGCTTTTGGGCTTCAGGAAAATGTTTATAAAATGTTTATATACTTTGTGATGGCTTTTTTAATAATTGTTTCGATTTTTTCTGCCTATTGGCATTCGCGAATACCCAGAACGTGCAACTATTTCCACCAAAGTGGATCACTTTTTTGTGGAACTGCCACAGTCACCGAAATGAATTTAAGTATTTTCACAACCATCACCGATGGATGGGAGGTATATACATACATGAAATGTTTGAAACACCGAGAAGAATGCTTAAAAAATGCCACTGCATTAAATTCTAAACCGATTTAAGAATGTCCTCCTGTACGTCTGTCTGCGTAATGTCTATAGTAGACATTCTCCTGGAGCCATATGTATGTTTAGATTTTCGTAGACTCGTCTGCTGTAGTTCAAGAGTAATGAGCGAAAAATCAGTTTTTTATTTCTTTGAAAAGACAGACTTTTCGTGTTTATTTAAGCGTGTCGTTGGGCATGTTCGGACCATTTTCAATACCAACTTGTGTTCAAGAACTTTCAATGTTTTTGCCAAGTTTGAAGTCGATGACAGAGATGGCTTAATCAAGCTTCCTTCTGGGTGTTGCAAACATTATGACAAAGTGAGTACAGCCCCTTTCATTTTATCATATCTACAGACTAACACAAATTTTTTAAGCGCTTTTGCAAGTAATTTTCTCCGATGTTCTTCTAGCCAGCAAAAAATTTCGCTCACAAATCATATAAAGCTTTGTAAGCCAACCAGTGCGTAGATGGCCTTGAAAATAGATAATAATTTTATGAACTCAAAATATATGCATAGATATTTAATTAGTTCTCATAGCACCATTTGATCGAAATTTTTAAATAAACAATTACTACAGTTAGACAGACGACACTCACTCATACCATGATATTGTCCTTTGAAAACGAGACTTTTCGTTTCATTTTCTACTTCACTTTTAGATAAAATATTTGGATTACGAAGTTCTAGCTACAAATATAACAGAGAGCAAGACAGATGTTGTTTGTTATATGTAGTCCCCGCAAAAACATCAACTATTGTCAAATAAAATACGTGGCCAAGGTCCACGAAAAGTAAAACAATCTCACAATTGGGTTGCGTTTGCAACCAATTTTGCAACATCCCTGCGTCTATATTCGGTCAAAGATGCGAACATAACTCAATATGTGTTCAGATAGCCGAAAGGAATGTTTCTAATAATCATATGGAGACCTAACATTGATCGGTTCTGTTTGAAGTTTGATATAGTGTACGGTACAGGATACCCAAATACTGTCACGTGCGGACCATTTATTTGCAAAAAAAAAGCGACCATTACTAAGCACTTTTATGTGATCTTTTATGGTTTACGAAATACTCACAAAGGAGGGCAGACCGATTTATCTCAAATTTTCGTACTCTTTATAAGTATCTATTAATGGTTATTGATTGAACTAAAATAATGCTAAAAATTTTTATCTTTTACAAACTCTTTTGCAATACAAGCAAAGCATTTCGGGACAAAATAGTTATCGGCTTTTTTATTTACTTGAGTTACGCTTGTCCTTGCAGTAAATAGTTTTAAAATGTTGTTCACAATTACGTTTTAATAGGTATTTGCATGTAGTTTGATCAACGACATCTATTGGTAGAAATGATAAGGCAATGCGAAGTATCAGTGCACACATTCGCACAGAACGTTCAAAATTGCATTTCCGAGATTCGTTACTTTAGTAGAGTGTTTTGAAGAAATCTGCTGCCGAAGCCCATCAAACACTTTTAAAAGCTTATGGTTATGTCTGCCCATCATTTTCCAGTTATTGGACTTGATTTCAATGGCAAAGAACGGCCATGAGGACCCAAAAATGTCCAAAGACAATGAATCCGAAGACTTAGTGGACGTAAGCACAGCTCAAAGTCTCAAAGAATTTTCAAGCAATTTGGCAGTTGATGAGTCAACTGTTTTTAGACGTGTAGAAGCGACGGAAAACCGCTAAAAGGGGAGAAAATGGCTACCATACGAATTGACTGAAAATGCGATTTCGAATCGTTTCAACATCGACTGGTAAAAAAAGAAGTATTTTCTGTGACTAATTATGGCCATGAAAAGTGGATCTGTTGCGACAATCCCAAGAGCAAAAAATCACGGATTAGTTAGAGAGGATAGTCATGTACATCGACACCGAAGCATGGCCATTAAGTATTGCTGTGCATATGGCGGGATCAGCAAGGTGTAGTG
The DNA here is from genome assembly GCA_000688735.1 of Glossina austeni. Classification (NCBI taxonomy): domain Eukaryota; kingdom Metazoa; phylum Arthropoda; class Insecta; order Diptera; family Glossinidae; genus Glossina; species Glossina austeni. The sequence continues at coordinate 510,057 of KK502551.1, forward strand.
TATTACGAGCTGCTAAAACCGAATGAAACTTTTGCTACCGATGTCTAGCGATGTCAATTGACCAACCAATTGAACGATGTATAGTTGCAGAGAGTAACCCCATCAATAGGGATTAACAATGCCAATGTCGTCCTCTTGCAACACCCGGTCACACGTTGCAAGAGTGATACGCAGAGATACGCTGTTGCAGCTCGAGTGGCAAGTTTTCTCAATGAATGACTTCTTCAAGTGAAAAAGGCATTAAAATATTAGGTTGGGGAAAAAGAAATCCATTATTTTTTCGGTAGATGACTGCACTGGTAGATTTCTCGTAAAGTAACGATCAAACAATTTC
>KK502551.1:510815-530496 GCA_000688735.1 Glossina austeni
TATATATATATATATATATATATATATATATATATATATATATATATATATATATATATATATATGAATGGAATGGATGGATGGATGGACTTTTTCGATGACAAAGAATAAGTTAGAATGTATGTGATATGTAAAACTATTGAAAGATCTTTTAAAGATCGTTTTCAATCAAATGCTTGAGCGTTATGTTAAGAATATTTATGGTCTCTTGTAGGATTTAACACTTATAATCTATATATATATATATGTACAGCAAATATATTCTATCTTCGTAGACATGGTTGGCAAGTGCCAGGTATAACATAGGAAGGATGACATTCTGGACAATCAGGATTTTCTCCGAACCAATGCAAATGCTCGTCGGCTACGTTATGACCGTCGGGTATTTTTAATTGAAATGAATTATAAACATCGCTGGACAGATAGCCGGTTCGGCCGGCATGCTCTAACGGGAACGCATACTCTGGCACTGACCATTCCTTGCGTATCTCTGAAATGTCAGACTTAACATTAGTTGGGGCCGATGGTGCAGGTGGCAGTTGAGCTGTAGGTGTTTTAACAGAGGCTGCCGCCTTCTGTTGCGTAGTAATCTCGTTCGTGTGGCTAGACTTTTCTTTGATCGTTTGCGAAAAGCTAGGCCGTGTTGTGGTAAAATTCGTGTTCCTCTCACTCTTTTTGCTATTAAGAGCATTGTAATCAATTGCACTAGCTGGATATTCTCGTCCATCCACTCCTATGGGAGGATCCAATTTTGGCGGCTCTAAGCCATCTGAAGGAATCTTCCATTCATAATATATAGGCGGACCTTGCGTAGTGGCGACATCGTGCTGTATAAAATCCGTAAATGGTGGTAACAATGTCTTCGCTGGAGTTTCTATAGCACTAGTGGTGCTAGAGAAAGGCTTAGGTGTGGTTGCAGCTTTGAAACCTTGCGCTGGAGCAGCTGTGCGTATATCTTTACTTAGTTTATTAACGTCCAAAAATTGTTGGTGTAAATTATTAGATTCTTCAGCGAAGTCGAAAGATGCCGTAACAAATGTGTTGTTGTTAGATATTCTAGTAAAGGGTTTTCCAGCCAAAGTTGTAGGTTTCGTAGTAGGCCGCAGGGTAGAAGTGCTCGCAACTGTAGAGCTACGTGTGCTGAATGGTGCCGAAGTTGAACCTCTTATTGTAGGTCTTGTCTTATTGATTGTGGTCGTATCCTCCAAATTATAGATGGGATAAAGGAGAGGGGGTTGATATATCTTCGATGGTTTCTTAACATTAATAAAAGAATTCGATTTTGTAGTAATAGGTCGTGAAGTTGTAGTTCCTACTGTTGTCCTTGTTTGTTCATTTTTATGCACTGCTTTAGCGTTATATGAATTTTTACCAAACTTTGTTTGACGATTATCCTCAGCCGAATTCAGATCAAATGAAGTATTGTAACGTGTACTATGACTGGTACCCAAATCATCATTGTCATATTGTATGTGTTCGTCTTGACGCTGATGGAGAGCTGCTGCCCCTTGGCTAAACCTTATACCAGGTAGATGTTTTACGGCCGGAGGTCCTACTACAGTCGAAGGCTTTTTCGTTGCTGACGTTGGTATCACAGGATTTATTTTGGGCCGAAAATTTTTATCCTTCTCCGCAATTTGAGCCTCATAAGCTGGTGGTAGAATAATCCGACTGGGTGGTGGAATTTTCCAACGTTGCTGTCCAAAATTGCGTTGACTCTCCATCTGTGTCGGCGACTTTAAGCGATGTTTCCCATCATCTTTATCAAAAATCGCATTAAGTAAAGGCTGTAGGGACAGCGAAAAGTACAATGGGGAGAATGACTAAATTTTTATTTTTGTTATCAATAATTAATTGCTTCACCTTTTGATATTGAGTGCGAAAAGATTCACCTGAATAGTCTGGAGCGTAGGGGCGATCTAATAAATCAGGTCTAGGTGTACGTATATTTTCTTCTTCATCGTTTACAAATGGTTTGTCGCGCTGACCTGCAAAAATGTGATGCATACTTTTAGACATAGCAAAATTTTCTTATTAATCATACATTAATTCATTTGGTATATTAAATGGAAAGCGAGTGGTTTCTCTTAGCTGTTGGATTCATTTTGTTCATACCTTCTTTGAACTAACTTACCTATCAATAAATTTGCAGCGTAATCGCTTTCAGCCTTTGAACAATTTACCATATACCAGTGATCACAAATCAACATGCGTTGTTGAAATAATGTGGTATTTGGACAAGAGTAACTGAATTGACGTCCTAAGCCATCGCACATGTGATAGATCTTCAACACAATAGACATTTATTTAATAGTAATAAGAAAAATGTCAAAGTATATGATTATTGTGAGGCGGCTTTGCGGAAAAAAAAAAAAATTATCTGTGTATCATACCTGGCAACCAGTTTCAATGTCTGCATAGTAGCCGGCCGGGCGTCCAGTGCAAGAAAAAGAGGTCTTGTCAAACGTACGATAAGCTCCGATAGCATTTTCACTCTGTGTAAATAAAAGAGTGATGGAGATATATAAAAAAATGAAGAGAGAAAAACTATGAGAATGCAATAACAATATATTTGCAAACTTAATTTTCCTGAATACATAAATAATTTTGTAACAAATGTGTTTAAAATTTATTGAAAACATTCAAAAATCTTTTTAGTTAGCAACCACGTAAGATATTTGCATAACGTAATATTATAAAAAAAAATAGAAAAAAAAAGAAAAAAGAAAAATGAAAAACAAAACAAAAATCGAAATGTTAAGAGAAGATTGATCGATTGAAAAGATCAATCTATGACAATTGATGGCAAATAAATTTTACTGACGGAATATTAAAGACCACAATCTATTTCAATTGTTACCCAAAGACATTTTCTCAAGCCCTAAATTAAGTCATAGTTAATAGATTTACATGTAAACGCAATCTGGTTAGCGCCGTTCACCTATTAGTTCACTTCAAGTGGATGAGTTGCGGATGCAATAAAGTCACACACAAATATATTGTTGCTTTAGTTTGCATGTTTTTTCTGTGTAACTTATGTGACACAGAAAATAATTTTTCCCGAAAACAGAAAATAACAAAAACGACAAAAAATTTGTAATAGAAAAATCGAAAATTTTTCTAACGACCTGTTTAGATAGCAAGCAATAATTATATGGCTTGTGTAACTGCTTATATATTTCAAGCTGGAACATCTTTTGTTAGCGTACAAAACGGTAATGTCTTTAAAATTTGACGTGCTACTACACTAACCAACATATGCACAAACGCAAACACTTATACTCTCTGGAAATAGATGTAGATACTGTTATCTCTTTGCAGTTAACCGTATGATTGCCCCTTTTGTATTTCATGTCATGGCATCTGCCGATAATAACAACTACTACATATATACAACTACCACGTGTATACATATATATATATATAACTGTAGTTTTAATAATAATGATGATGTTGTCATTTTCAGTGACATGTGTTAATAAACATGTTTTTCATGAAAACTTTGACTTTTCCTAATTAGGGCTGCTGTGGGGTATGACATCATAAATAAAATTTTGCTTAACTCCATGAAAGATTTCTGCAGATAGATAAAGGTATATATTTATGTATATATATATGTGTTTTTATTTTTATTTTTTTTTTTTTTTTTTTTTTGATAAATCAAATTTACGATAATTGTTTTTATAATAAAAGAAAAACTTGTCAATATGGAATTTTTGTTGCGATACCCGGAAGGACTTGACATAGATCTAGCTTTTATTACATTTAAAATCACTTTCTGAACCGATTTAAACTTGTCTGTCCGCCTATCCCTCTTTGTTTTTTGGCGACAACCTTCGAGGCATTTTGCTAAAATTTGGTACACTGCTGCGTTTTGATCCAAGAACGAATCTTATTGAAAATGATTCGAATCGGAGCGCTTTTTGGGCCACTTCCCACATAATGCCTTATCTTGGAAAATCGTTGTACGAATAATTGTGAGTTAGTGCAGACTGTTTAATGGTGTGCCGTGGCCCATTATAGCGTTTTTACTTGTTGTACCCTTTGTGGAGACATATGAAACATGCAGAAGGGCTTATGGCAGTCCCTCCTTTTATTGCCTGTCTGTGCCTCCCCCCGTCTACCTGTCTATTCATCTGATATTTGTCTAAACTAACTTGTGTTCAAGCTGCAGATCGCAACCTCCTCATATAACGCCTTATTTCGAAAAGTCAATATAAGGCATAAATTAGAATTTTCAAAGTTTCTCGACAAAACTCGCTCTATAATAATATTTGGATATTCTAAAATGGTATCAAAAATTTAACTGTGCTGTGGCAATTTTTTGAACCTTCATATTAGTTCATATTAGTTAACCGACACCAACCTTATCGAATTTGGACCACTTAGGTCTATTTTTGGATACCACCGCATATAAGGATTCTTCCAATATGCGGGGTCTCATGAAAAATATGTCTTTCCACGCAAGTAATGTGTACTTTTTGGTGTATTATTATCACAACGAGTGAATAACTGCATTAGGCGAAGTGATGTAGGGTGTCTAACAGCTGCCTTGCTAAGGTATAATGTACAGCGAGCGAAGCATTAAGTGAAGTGATGTAGGGTGTCTAACAGATGCCTTGCTAAGGTATAATGTACAACGAGCGAATAACTGCATTAGGTGAAGTGATGTAGGGTGTCTAACAGTTGCCTTGCTAAGGTATAATGTACAACGAGTGAATAACTGCATTAGGTGAAGTGATGTAGGGTGTCTAACAGTTGCCTTGCTAAGGTGTAATGTACAACGAGTGAATAATTGTATTAGGCGAAGTGATGTAGGGTGTTTAACAGCTGCCTTACTAAGGTATAATGTACAACGAGCGAATAACTGCATTAAGTGAAGTGATGTAGGGTGTCTAACAGATGCCTTGCTATAATGTACAACGAGTGAATAACTGCATTAGGTGAAGTGATGTAGGGTGTCTAACAGCTGCCTTGGTAAGGTATATAATGTTCCTAAGTGTTTTATTTATTTATTAATTTATTTTCGCTCGAAATTCAGCTAAAACTAATTGAAAGCCGTATTCAATTTACTCTTAGAAATATTTATTACGCTAAGTATTATGGCTAAAGTATTGCAACTATTACTACGCTGTATGCAAAACTTTTTTATTTATTTATTTAAACTAAGTTATAAGATATAACGTAGAACATAGAATACAATTTAAACTTAGATATAATACCAAGCCAGGTATTATGTACTGTGTTGTGTCGAAACTTGTTTTGTGTTATATCAAAAGGCTTTAAAGTAATATAAACCCAAACAATGTGTACCCAGTTCTATCGAAAAATATGAAATTCAACTTTATGATGAAATAGGAAAATTAAAAATTGCAAGAAAAAATATATTCAAAACGTTATAATTAGGATCATGAAATTAATTTCCATCATCACTCTCGTCAAAAATTACAGATAATTAATTTCTTTTTCTCAAAGTTGCTTGAAACCCCTCCTCGCTACTTATTTCTGCATTATTACAAAAGTTATCTGACGTAATTACACACATACGCCCGTTTCGATCTTGCAATTCTGTCTGGGTAATGAGCAGCTTTGCAATTGTCTTCTGAATTTTCTACTACTGAAGGATCTTTGTCAAGGAAAACAATTTCTAATTTTTTAGCTAAAGCAAATTCTTCTCGATAATCAATTGAATTAAAATGAAAAACCAACCATGAAAAACATATTTCGCTTTTAAAATATTTTTAACTCTCCCGCGGAATACACGTTCTTCACCTTGCGAAAAAACAGCAGCAACATTTTTCCTAATTTCTCTCTCATTTTTTAATATAGTTCGAATAGTAGCCTCGTTTAAATTTAGTGATTTTGTAAACGAAGAAAGCTTTTCTAAGGTTCAAAACATCAATTGAAAGAAATTTTCGTTTAAATTTTGATCTCTTAATCTTGTCAGCCATAACCTAAATTTGCGGCCGAAAATTAAATTTACTCTAAATGTTACAATTTATCTCAATTTAAAACAATTAAGAACTGTAGCGTGTCACGGTCCACCATTAATTATCACTACGCTACAGCTGTAACGACCTTTCAAAATGTACGTCCGTGTACCAAATTTCATCAAAATATTTCAAATTTACGGTTTGTAAGTTGAGCCAAAGAAAAAAAGACGGACAGACAAGTTCAGATCGATTCAAAAAGGGATACTGAATCGATAAAAATCGAATCTGAATCGATTAAATAAAAAGGGGATTTTACTCAAATATTTCTGGGAATTGTATGCATGCGCACGAACTTAATATACCCTTGTACCACAGGTGGTGTAGGCTAAAATTATTATGAAATTATAAACTTTCAAAAGGAGAGGAGGAGTTATTCGCGATGTACATTTTTCTCCATTTTTCGCCATTTATTTTCCGAAACAAAGCAATTATTAAAAGCTTCATCAATTTCATTTACAAAGAACGAACGCCTATAGCCACTTTTCAAACAGAAAATCTTGGGTCAATTTGTAGCTGTCGATGTCGACACTTTCCAGAATTGATGAATATAAGGACTACCACCCAATCTTATTAACGAGGAAAATTCCAAAAATTGCAAAGAGCAAATTATTATTTTCGATACTTCGAAGGGCTAATAGCGTCAACAAGTATTCGATTGTGGTGTTTTAATTGTTATATTGACCAACTGGACATATAAGCCGCACTTCTTAATGGCTGAATCCATTCCAACTGAACATCCATAAAAGAAAAACAATATTGATCGATTGTTATATAATTAGTTCCAAAATAAATTACAAATAAAAGCAAAAAGCAATTGAAAAAATACCGGAACGATGTTATGATAACCGCGGACTTTGTAAGGCGTTGAAACCACGCAGATGATGTAGTAAACCAGGAACGCTAATATATTAGGGGGACCCATAACTAATCAATTATTTTGCATTTATAGGCAAAATGTTTTTTGTCAAAATGTCATTTTTATTTTTTAATCGTTCATGTAATCACCGCCGTTTGCGATGACTTGTTGCCATCGTTCCTGCAAAAGTTCAACCCCCCTCTCGAAAAAGTGGGGTGGGCTTGACTTAAAATATAACTCACGGTGCGTTTGGACATCGGATAAGAAATTAAAATTTTTATTTCGTAACGAATGCTCCAGTGACCTGAACAGATGGTAGTCCGACGGTGCTAGGTCTGGAGAGTATGGAGTGTGCGGTAGAAGTTCCCAGCCTAACTGCTTAATTTTCTCTTGAGTAATCTTCGCTGCATGAGGACGGACATTATCTTGTTGGAGTATCACACCTTTTCTGTTTACTAAAGCTGGTCTTTTTTCTATGAGTGCGGACTGTAACCGTTGTAATTGTTGACAATACAGGTCAGTAGTAACAGTCTGCCCAGGTTTCAGTAATTCGTGATGCTCTATACTGGAACAATCTCACCAAATACACAACAACATCTTCCTCAGGGATAGGGTTGGTTTAGGTGATGGAAGAGGTCTCTCGTGTGCAGGCAACCATTGTTTCGATCGCTTTATGTTATCATAAAAGATCCATTTTTCATCTCCAGTTATGATCCTAGACAAAAATGGATATCTGCTTAGTCTGGTGAGCATGGAATTACAAATTGTTCGCCGAAGATCTTTATTGGCCTCAGACAACAGGTGTGGAATCCATTTACCTTGTCTACGTACTTTGCCAATTTCTTTTAAATGCCTTTGTACGGTAGACCAGGTAGACCCAAGATTTCTTGATATTTGCTGTATAGTTAACCTTGGATCGGACTCCACTAGAGATTTTAAGGCGTCGTTATAATTGAATCGATTGAGCTAAAATAATTCGTTACTTATGGGTAAACCTAATATCTACGTATTGTTATTGTAGAGTCGGAAACATGCGCATAGCTAAGCATTTTTTAAAGGTTTGTTTCCAGCTAAAAGCAAACGTTATTCTTTATGAAAAAACGAGACAAAATGTTTATCAACATTTGTTGAAATGGGTTAAGGATGACCACGCATGCCATCATCAACTAAAAGTTTAAAAGCATTTCTTACGCTTCCGAGCATAATGTTTTGTTTTGCGTACGCAGTTGATCTTAATTTCCAAATATTGGTATAATCAAGTAAAAAAATGGACGTCTATGTCATGCATCTAAGTAGAAAGTTCAAAAAGTGATAAAAACAACCAGTAAGAAAATTATATTGGATTAGAGACGAATCGTTTATACCCTTCACAGTTATCTTAAAAAAGATTAAAAAAAAGGCAATTAACTAAATTTTCATACTTGATAATATTGGGCGGGCACGTCTGACTTTTTCCATTTTCAGAATAAAAGTGGAAATTTATATGATGTTTGTATTGTAGTCTATCAGTAACGAACAAATATAAAACGATATTGGAAACAAGTGAGAAAATTTCATCCCTCCCGAACTTTTTTATCTACAAAAAAACATCGAAAAAGATTTGGGGCAATGGCCGACAACTCATTTTTTTCTTTCGAAACTCTCTGCTATCACTTTAAGTGGTGTCGTAAGCGTGTCCTACGACTCATTTGGCCCATTTTTAATACAAACTTTTGTGTAAGATCTTGCGATGTTTCTGCAAAGTCTGAAGTCGATAGCTTCACTTTTGCGACCAGGAGAGTATCAACAACACACACCCCGCAAACCCACAGACGGACAGATATGGCTTAATCAATCCAGCATTTCATAATGATCAAGAGTCTATATAGTTTAGAGGACTTCTGAAGCTTGCTTCTCGGTTGTACAAACATTATGATTATACCCCATATAGCTATTTTGTCAAACTGAGTATACCCCATATAATCATTTTGTCAAAACATCCTTCAATGGTGGGCGTACGAAAAAAGCAATACTTCAGGAAAATTTATGCGTGGCTTGGAATTAATATTGTACCTTAAACCAAAAAAAAAAAAACCTTAACCTAGCAAGTTTTTCTTTTAGAGCTATTCATGAAATGATTCAAGTGAGAAAATTTCATTCGGCTTTCAATTTTTTTTAACTATTCAAAAAAATTTGTGGGCATCCCCGACAGAGTTTTGAGAGCTTAGGTGTTCTCCATTTATGTTAATTATTATTAAGTTTTGAGTCCAGGGGAATGTTTACCACAGACGGACAGGCGGACGTTTATACGGATATTTCAATCCACCCATTTTTTTTCATTTCGATTTAATATTCTTTTGTATGACTTTCTCTTGTAGCCATTTTGTTATTGTTTTCTTCTTTTTAAGCAATAATTTATTGTAATAAGTTGTTTAAGTTTTTTATGAATTTGTATGATAAGGGGATATGTATAGAGCGAGAAAATTTTCCCCCTCTTATAACCTTTATAGTAAACGACGCTTTTGAATGAAGTGACAATTGTTTATTGCATTTCTGTTTTACTACCAACACTTTTTTTTTCTTCCTTTGTTCTAGTTCATCAGCATACAATCAGATCCAATCATGACGTGACAATTATAACATTCTGGCGATTAATTTAAAGGTTATAGTATTTTCAGTGGCGCTACCTTTGTTTGTTGTTCGAAACAATGAAAAACCCTGAATTTCGTTTGTTGATTAAACGTTACAAAAACACTGTTGACAATTCGCACTGGTTCGAAAGATGTTATAGCGATTGTTGTTTGTCGAAAAACAAAAAATAAAAATAAACATATGAACACTGATGATGCAATGGGAAGTCTAAAGGATTCCACGGTTTGGCAAATTTACGAGGCCAGAGCCAGTGTATGTTTAGAAATGTCGAGGAGAGCAAGCAGAACTTTTTCAATTCTATTTTCGCCAAAAATGATTGAAAATTCGATTTGGTTACCGTATAATGATTTACTTTTCATGAAAAACTTTATAGGGAAAAAGGTTTGAAAAACAAATCAGTTTTATCCCAATTTATACGGGCAGACGGAATCGCTTCAGAAAGTGATGCTACCTACGGTATGATTCCTACAGTAGAATACGTGTCTACCACAAGTCTTGCCAATTTTTGCCTTTGACATAGCATTTGATGACAGATGACAACAGACAAAACTACACACGGAGATGCTTACGAACAGACAAACAGGACCAATTCAGAAAATAATGCTAATTATGGTATGACCGATACAATAGTATAACTGTCTACAACGAGTCCCGTCCACTTTTGAATACTCATATACAGTTTTAATATTCACTTATCGCAGATGGTGCCTACTTCCCTTGTTTAAAAATAAGTTTTAGTCAATGCAGAGGAAGGATATGTAGAGATAAAAATGTAATTTATTTTTATAGCAGTAATGTTATAAAATAATCAATTACAGAGATGCCCGCATAAGCCGAAATAGCTCAGTTGGGAGAGCGTTAGACTGAAGATCTAGAGGTCCCCGGTTCAATCCCGGGTTTCGGCAGCGACTTTTTTGTTTTCATATAATTAGAATATATTGATAGACAAGCACTTCTTGAACTGAATTTTTTTTTTTTTTTATCATCATTTATCTAAATTATTTTATTTATTTATTTTTTTGTTCCTTTTCTGTCTATCTTAACATTAAATCTGAATTTTTGAATATATGAATTTAGAATATATTGATAGACAAGCACTTCTTGAACTGAATTTTTTTTTTTTTTTATCATCATTTATCTGAATTATTTTATTTATTTATTTTTTTGTTCCTTTTCTGTCTATCTTAACATTAAATCTGAATTTTTGTATGTTAAACTATCTATGGTAGCATCAATCTTCTTTAAATAGTCAATAGCCAAGCCTTTATCGTATTTACAACTAAAAAGCCTTGAACTTAAATATTTAACAAAACTTAAAAAAAAATTTGAAGGCTTTGTAAAGGTGTTTTAACCAAATAAATCTTTTATATATATATATATATATATATATGTATATACATTCGTATGGAAATTTGATATTTTGCTTTACTTTGTTTGATGGAATAAAGTAAATAAATATTCTTTAACTATTAAAAAAAATAGTAAGAAGAGAAGTGAAATCAACTAAACATACAAACTAACATTAAATATCATATAAATTATTTTTCACTTACCAATATATCGAACTTTTTGAAATTCTATATAGCAATGCTAGAGAGGAGCATTTGGTTAGTTTAGACCAAATTTTTTATTACCCTTAAAAATTCTGAATGGAAATAAAAGTCTCGAAGTTAGGTAATCAATTTAAGTTTGAGCATAGGGGACATAGGGATATGAGTGCTCTTTTAAACATTAGATCTTAACAAACGAAACTTAATTAACGTTGAAATCAAACAATTTCCATTAAGAGTCGATCACAAATTGTGATGCCTTACTATTACGTTACATGTGTAGATGTGTTACAAAGCCAACTGCAAAATCTCTTCGCGTTTCCCCCCGTTCGTCATAGAGCGAGGATAGCCGGCAACTAAAGCATTATTTGATGTCAAACGACAAACATTGTTTGCAATTGCCAAACTTTATTGTACTGTCACCTTATGACAATATTTTAAGAAATATTTCAATTTTGTGCTGTCAAATGATACCAAGAAACAGATAACTCATAAATTAAGGAAAAATTGTGTTATAAGAAAACAAGAAATTTTTTTTATACATTTATTGCACGTTGTGTTGGGGATTTATCGTTCTAAAGAGGCGCGTAAGATATCTTTTCATAATTTTGTCGTGCGAAAATCTTATTAGCAGTGCATTAACTTACTTTACAGAATTTGAGAGCAAATTATCACTCAATGTTTTTGCAGCAAATATCTTTATGCCAAGCATTCATTCTTGATCACTATCGAATTCTGAAGCGATCTAAGCATGCCGTCTCTATGTCTGCGTGTACGTCTATGGTCATTATTATCCTGGTCGCAAAAATTAACAGATTGGTTACAAGTTCCCCAAAAATGTAGCAAAATTATGCACACGGAGCGGGGTATTGAAAGTGGCCCAAGTTCGTCAAAGGATTTGCTTATAATACAACGTAAACTGAGAAAACCTACGCTTTCAAATCTCAAAAAGATGAAGTGTTCTGCTCGTTATTCATAGATTACAACACATACGACGATAAAAATTTCTAGGTACCTTCTACATAAAGAAGAATTTAAGATAGATAGACCTTTCATTATACCGATCGATTCACAATGATTTTCTGAATCTATTTAAGCTTGTCTATCTGTCCACCCCTCTTCCTGACTGCCCGCCTGATGGCTGTCCCTGTATATTTGCATTCAATACTTTGACGAAATTTGGTACATGGTTATGTGTTCTAGCAAAAGTAGCTAATACTCGCTTTCGGCTAAATTGACGTAAACAAAGTGAATCTGATGTTCTAATTTTTTGAACCTCCTCCCTGTACGAATTCATGAGACCACTTTTTTTATAGCTATAGTGATTGCTCAGTCGATAGAGGCATAAGACTTATCCATTAGGCGCATAACCATTACACTGTAGACTTTGCCTATCTCTTTTTTTCCCCAGTTCTTCCCAACCACCACTGCCTTACAGATGTAGGAAACAGAACTCCGTGAGTGATCGGCAGCATTAAGAAGAAAAAAAAAAAGGAAAGACGGTTTAATCTGTAATCTTTTTCTACCAAAAATTGGTTCCTAACTGTAGTTTGGCATTCAAATTAACTGGCCTTCACTTAAATTCGCTAGGTCCATTTTTTAGACCCAACTACATATAAAAATTCTCATGAAACGTTTTTAACATTTTATGATGAAAATTGATCTATAATAATAATTTGCACAAGAAAGAAGATGCTCCAAATTACGTCTTCACGAACCTAATAACTGAAAAAACCCAAGTACTGGAGAGTACCGGTTGGAATCTTTTATACATAGACGGCTCAAAATCTTCTGGTCTGCCTCCTGCTTGTGCCGTGGTAGATGCTTCAGGACGAGTTCCTTTCAACCACATATTTCACGGAAGTACTTCAACTTTCACAGCCGAAGGCAGAGCTATCCTTCACGCTGCGAACCTTGCCCATAAAAACAAACTAAAAACCGTCATTGTATTGTAATTTTTTTGAAAATCAGATCTTTTTGCCATATGAACCTTAGTTTTCGTTATATGACAGGGGCTTCAAAAACTTACCCCAGCCGGTCGAAAGTTTGCACAGCAATTTAGAGTGCCGAAGTACTATCACTTTTGTTTTTTGTGACTAGTCGAAAAAGTAGACAAACCCTTCAGTAGCATTCGTCCTTGGGTCAAAGCATGTTAGTCTACCAAATTTCATCAAAGTATCCCGAAAATAGCGACCGGACAGACATTAGACGAACAGGCAGCCAGACGGACCGATGGGCAGACAAACTTGAAATCATTTTCTGAATCGATCGAATAAAAAGTGGGTCCATCAATATACCGTGTACCACAAGTGGTGCAGGGTATAAAAAGAGCCTTCCTACAAGAGAGATCTTTAAATTTTTTTCAATACGTATTAAAAAACTCTACCTTAGCAATATATTTATAAACATATGTAAAAAATTTATTTTAAAAAAATCATTTGTTGTTCAGTAACAAATTCGAGAAATGAATCGACTTGAGCCCAGTGAGTACACCCTTCATCACCCTTCATCATTTGGCACAAGGGTATAAGTAAGTCTGTGCGAACTGTTATAACACCCAGAAGAATTTGATATAGACCCGCCTTCTATTATACCGATCGACTACGCGAGGTATACAACAAATTGTTATCTTGCAAGAGATGGCCTTTTTTGGAAATTTAAGGCCAGTAAGCAATACTTTTTATGAATATTATTTATATGCTATTTATGCCTTGAAGCCAAGAATGAAAATTTGAAGCCAGAGAAAGAGTACGCACGCAAGTTGTTACTTATTTTTCAACTCATACACACACTATTTTCATTCTTCATTCATTTGCTTTTCTCTAATAATAAAAATGAAGAGCAGCACGAATTCAGAGAAGACGAAGAATTCGTAAGGAAAGAAAGGATAGAAGAAGAAATTAATTGCAAACTAATCCTCTTTTAATAATTCGTAATAAAGTCGTGTTTACTAGAAGAGTTGCGTTACTTTACCTAAACATTGGCTTACGTTTGGTTACTTTATGGTTAAAAATTGAAACAAAAAAATAAGAACACCTGTAGTGGTAGCATGCTCTTTAAAACGAGCCATTCACTAGTTCTAAATTTTGTGTTTTTTTTTTTTTTTGTTTAGCTTTAATCCAGTTATAAATAGTTTTTTTTGGCATTTGAATAACAATAAAGTTGCGTGTTGCCATTTAACAATTGTTTTACTTAAATAACCAAACACAAGAAGAGAAAAAAAAAAGCAAATTGACATTTATTCGCTAAAAACAATACGCAAAATAGTTTGAGCCTAACAATAAATACAAGTGAAGGGAAACAAAGAAACAAGAATTGTCCTCAGAAACCACAAGAGAAGGTATAGGGCGCACCAAATTCACGCCAGACGTAATTTTGTAAGAAAACTAGGGTTCGTAAATAAAAATTGCAATAGAGTATACGGTTACGCAAGGATGTACCCTTGTATGTCGGGTAATTTATTATCCGGATTTATTATCGGATAATTTGTTATTATTATTATTATTATATAAATTTAGCCAGAAAATAAATTCTAAGACTAAAGTCTTAAACCACTAGCATCTAAGGCTTTCGGCTTTACTTTTATTAAACCTCACTTGAGATTTGAACCGACGACCATTGAATTTCTAGTCGAGACTCTTGCCTACTCGGCCACTCAAGCGGATGAAATGACATGTAAAACTTTCCTGCCGCATACTGGTACTCTTTTGCTGAAATCTTCCAAAACTGAAAAGTGGATGCATTTGGTTGAGGTAATATTCGATTTCATGCTTCGTATTTCATGTTCGAGCTCAACAGGCTTCAGTAGGTTTCAGTAGTCATTAGTTTTTGAATCAATTAAACTTTGTAAGCATAAAAATGGAAATCTTCTGTGAAAATGCACTGTAGAGACTTCTTCAAAATGTCCAATTCTGAACCCTTCTGCCGAGCTGATGGCCTTGGTTTCTTACCACAACACTCTCCCGTACTTGTACGATAATTTTTGCTGTGAGCTGAAGGCTGAGGTGTTTAACAGAATAAAATTCAAATATTATCTGAATTTTGTGAGGGACGCCCTGTGTAAGAGCGGCAATAGCAATTGATTTATGTTCATATATAATTTAAACGATTATATTAAATGAAATGTAAATGAAAATTCTTAACTAATGATTGTGACAATCATTTTAAATTGCGCGAGAGATCGTCGCCACATACTGCGATAAGCAATAGTAACACTAGGTAAACCTTACAAATACCTTATGAGAAAAAGTTGGTGAAAAATATTCTCTATTTATTCTCTATTTCGTTTATTTGCTAATTAACAAAATGTGCTTTCCCTTGCGCAGAAATTAAAAGATTTTATTAATTAATTAAAAAAAAAAAAGAAAAAAAAAAAAAATAAAAACCATTAATAGGATATAAGTCTGTTTTTGCATCTACGGAGACTGTGAGAACCCAAAGTCGTCCCTCGTTTTGGCCTCGCGGATTCTCAGCCTCTGGTGAGGGGAAGGGAGTGCTAGGGTTAAGACTAGATTAAGGAAAATAGGAATAGACTAAGCATAGAATACACTAGATTAAGCGTAGGCTAAGTATAAGTTAAGAGTTGAAAATAATAATAAGTGGGAGAGTCTCAGTCTGACTCGCGGACAGCGAAGTCTACGTTTGATTATAATAACAATAATAATAATAAATAAAGGAATCGAGTCATTGTACAAAAATAAATTTTCTTTTGTTGTTACTTTGTTCGTCCCGGGGCCGCTGAGCTGCCTTTGCCTTAGAAAAGGGACGAAAAGTCCCTCACAAGATATAATATATTATCAAAATATTGTTACAAAAATATTCTCATATCACTAGATCGTGGTTTTATTCACAATCGATTTCTTTAAGTGTACGATTATTTACGGCTTACTTAGCTTGACAGCATCCTTAACTTAATGTTCTTTTCCGACTAATACATTCTGCTTAAACATTCTGCTTATATTAGTGGGACCCATAAGTAATCAATTATTTTCGCAAGATACCATTTCTCATTAGTCCTGCGGCAACCAGACAAGTGGAAGTGGAAACTGTTTGCTTCCATTTATTTATCTTCAATGTAAACAATTATTATATAATAAAAATTTTATTACCATAAACCTCCTCCTTTCCTCAGTATTCCTAGAATCGTACATCATTGTCTTAAGATCTCGATAATTTTTTCCTATTCCTCATATATTCAAGAGTGTGGTCCAAAAGGGGTTTGTGAGCAGTCCAACACTATCCGTTATATTCATGTGTAAAACTTTTTAAAACTGACACTAATTAATATTTGAGCATTGTTTGACTTCAAAAGTCAAGAGCTGGTTCATATCACCATTTTCTATTGCTAGCCGTAGAATATATTAGGGGGACCCATAAGTAATCAATTATTTTCGCAAGATACCATTTCTCATTAGTCCTGCGGCAACCAGACAAGTGGAAGCATACTTTTTTTTTTTGTTGTTATTCTTCAACCAGTTTGTTAGTAATTTATTCTCAACAATATAAATTTTTTTGTAGCCCTTTAATAAAATGGCGGACTAATATAAGCAAGTTACCATAAGTGATGTGTTTTCCTTCTTTCGGAAATTTATTTTCTCGCAAAATCAATTAGTTGGCATGAAACTAGATTTAGGATTTCCGTAACAGTATGTTAGTAAACGTTGATTGGTTTTGGGTAGACGATCGCAATCCATGAACTTTTTCAATTTCGTTCGAGAATTAGAATTAAGAAAACCATTTAAGTGCAATCATATTGAAGGTTACTAAAGGTTGATTAGTCGTTTTCAAGCATCATTCGATGAGAATCAGCTCCTTTGACTTGATTGAACCGTACCGTTTTGTGTAGCTATGGGTCGTTTACTTGCATGTAATTAATTCGCTAAAAAAACGGTTCTCTCATGAATGTGTGTCTCTCTTTATGTCACTATCATTAACTTTTTACTATTTTACTTTCTTTTTTTCTTAGTAGGTCGGTTCTATGGTTCTACCTTCAATTATACCCCAACTGACGTTTTCGTACTGAATAACAATAATATCGGTTTGACTGTTTTAATTTGCATTTCAAAAGGTGTACATGTAGACCAAAAAAAAAATAATAATTATAATAATGATGAAATTATTGCTCTTCTATTTCTAATTATGTAAATTGTTTGTATATATGCAAACATACTGCAAACATTAGCGATTACAAGTACTGCACCATGTGGTACAGGCAACTCTCGCATAATGTTACATGCAAATCAATGTTCCATTGATAAAAACCTATTTCGTCTTTAGCATACAGACTCGAAATATTTCTACAACTTTTTATATCGATATGCGGAATGGATTGCGGTCTGCAGTTATTTACTTATTGCCCAGATGTTTATTGCCGCGAAGAGATATCTGGCATAGATTTTCGACTGGTCTTTTATTTATTGTCCAGCTTGTTGTAGGTTTATAGGAGTATATCAACTTTTTTTGTATACCTTGGGCGAATTAAAAAATGAAGAAGACCTTGCGGAAGTGTTATCAATGCCGAGTGTTATCAATTAAAATATTTTTTTAATCTAACGGCACGATTTCGTATTGCGACAGCTCGCTTTAAGTATTTTATGATAGTGTACCATGTGCCTTCTCAAACCCGATCTATTCGCAAATACTACGAATACATGACAGACGGAATATATTAACTAAAAATTCCAACTCAATCCATCCGCTGTTAATATGGATATGATGCCGTTAAAACAAACCGGAAAGAACCGACGAACATAGCTAAATGATTTCTGATATTTACGCCGATGATTATATCTACGTTATAAACTCTCTTCTATGTGCATTTGTCCGCGAGAACCGAAAACTCATATATTCGATAATAAGTGTAAAAATCCGATTGTCGCCGTAGCTATCCTATTTCACAACAATATCCCTTGAAAAGGTCCGACATAATGACATCTATTAATGGCGCCATGTGTAGATTATTACATATTCTGCACCACTTCGCTCAATAAAAATATTCACTCGTTTTGGTAATAACACGCCAAAAATTACACATTATTTTCATGCAAAGGTATATTTTTCATGAAGAGCCGCATAATTGAAGAATTCTTACATGCAATAGTATTAAAAAATAGACCCATGTAGTCCAAATTCGATAAAGTAGATTTCGATAGCAGTTTACTATTATGAACTAATTGTCGCCATTAAATATTCCAAGTTACATCTTTTCAGTATATAAATATTCACTTTTCGTAGGACCGGTTACGTGAGACAAGGTTCAAAAAATTTGTTTAACCGATTTAAATTTTTGATCCCAATTTAGAATGTCCATATATATATATGGATTTTTCAAAATTGGAGTGGTCGAAAAAGTGGACCGATCGAAACCATTCACAATAGTTTTGGTACTTGGATCAAAGCAGGTCAGTATACGAAATTTCATCAAAATATCTCATAAATTGCGATCTGTAGCTAGAACATACACTTCCGTGGGCAGACATCAAACAGACAGAGAGACAGACTGGCAAACAGGCTTAGATTCAGAAAATAATTCTGAATCGATCGGTATAATATAACGTGGATCTATCTTTAGATCTTCTACGTGCTACATACGTCCGCACAAAGTTAATATACCCTGTACCACAAGTGGTGTAGGGTGTAAAAATCAAAAATTTAGTTGACATATTATTGAAAGAATCGCTACACAGATATTCGATGATTAGGGATAATTGATTGAATTATTTTGTCAGTAAGCCAAATAAAAATTGTTCACCGATTTTTGTCGAGAAATGTTAAGAATAAGACCTTTTTTTTAACATACCATTGTATGGGGAGTGGCCGCAGAAACGTTCCACCTCAATCTATTTTTAATAGAGTTTGGAAAAAATATCCTCAAAAAATTTTCACAACTTATGCACTGTAGATAGTCTTCAGATAGAGAGGACAACGGGTAGACAGTCTCTCTCAAATCCTTCTAGGTCTTCCATGCATCCGCACAAGCTTCATTAAATTATGCGAGTTACAAAAAGTTAATCAACACTGTCGTAAGAAATTAATTTACAATATTCTTAGCGATCTAAGCGAGTATAAGTTAATGTAAGAATGGCGCAGTGCAGCTGATCGGCTTCTTCACTAATCGCATAATTTACTTTTTCGCTTACGGGTTGTTCATTCTCCTGCATCTCACCTTGTCTATAGGTGCGCAACGTTTTTTATAAAAATTCAAAATATTAACAATCCTCACCTTGCTAATGAGACGTTAGATATTAATGCTCGTTATAAATGAGTTACCTGTTTATCTTAACGAAAATGACTGATAATTATATTAAAAAAAAAAAAAAAAAAAAACAAATGCGCCATATACATGCACAATTAATATATGTTCCATTAAAAAATTAATGAACGCTATGTCAGATCTTGTGTATGTCTCGACAAAACTCTAGACAATTCAATTTTGTTTTGTTCTTTTTTTTCCACTTTATAAATGTACGAGAGAAGAGGTATACATTTTTTATTTCCCGCGTAGAAACTTTTAATTTATTATTTTAGACTAAAATAAATCAATTACATTAGGAAAGCAAAAAAAAAAAAAAAAAAAAAAAAAAAAAAAAAAAAAAAAAAAAAAAAAAAAAAAAAAAAAAACAACAAATACTAAAAATAATAATAATAACAAA